>PVJX010043373.1:0-13704 GCA_004027295.1 Dolichotis patagonum
GCGAGGCTTGAAAGCTCCATGGCTAAGAAGGTGTGGCTTCTTGAAGCTAGTGGCCTCAGAGAAGTGGCCATCAATTCAGTTTGTCACAGCTGCCACTGTGGGTCTTGAGGGAAGCACCTGACTGAGTGTTGCCCTGCCTAAGCTCTTGAAGTGTGGGTCAGACTCTTGCGTTCACGAGTACTTCTGAGGTCCGGGAGTTAAGGTTAGCAATGCATGCACATGTAGGGAATATAAAAAGGTTTGAGCTAATGTTCTTGAGGGTTGTGGAAGTTCCTAGAAGTTCTCACACCTGGGGTCTGAGATTATGATGCAGTTTCACCTGAGGAAGTTTGCCAGCATAAATGGAGCTGTGGAGAAGGAGAAGGGAGAACCTTAAGGCATTAGTGCATTGAGGTGTTGTGGGTTCTCCTATGTGTTGCTGTTTGAGCCGTTAGGTTCTCCCGGAGAAGCTCTGGCCCTCACGTCAAGCATTGCTTCCTGGCTCCAGAGGGGAAGACGTGTGCTACTTGGTCTTCAGGATGAACTCTTCATACTGGCTTCCTGGCATGTACTCAACTATGCTTGTCGTTGGAGGAGCTCAGGGCCTCCATGTTGCTGAGGATGGCTGTGGTGCTTTTCAGGACAGCCCTGGTGTTCATTGTGAGTGTGACTTCTCGGCTCTAGCGTAGAACCCTCAACGTATCAGCACAGCTCCTTCACCCTGCTGGCATAGACTTCCTAGTTTCCACTGCTGACCTTTGGGCCTTCCCGCCACGGATCCGTAAAAGAGACTGGCGTGAGTCCTTCTCATGGACTCTAGACCTCCAGTTGGACCCGTGGGAGACATTGTCATGAGCTCTGGGTCTTCATCTGGACTCATGTGGGACAATACTGTGGGATTTAGGCCTTTGGCTAAATATCCTATGTCTTTGGTGTTGTGAATATCTAAGATTTCCTGCATTTTCTTGTGTTAACTCTGGGTGACCATCATAAAAATAATATTATAAACTCCATGTCCTGATTCTAATTGTTCTCTGCATAACCCCTGACTACAACACCTAATGTTGAGGAAAGATATGACTATAGTTTTTTTTAACAAAAGATGAAGAAGAAGCCTTTGTTTATATCTTATTTTTCTTAGACTACTACAAAAAGAAATGGAAAGTGAATTGACTTTGAGATTTAGAAGGGGTACTGTTATATTATTGCTTTGAATATCTCCAAAAGCATGTCACATAAGACTTATGCTTGATTTGAGAAGGAATCCCAAGAACTATACCCTTTAAGGGTTGATAGACATTTTATTTAAGATAAAACACAAGTTAGGGAATGATATCTTCTTTTTATGAATTAAATATTTAAAGAATTAAGCAAGCTGACTTTGGAATATGAAGTAATTGAGGGATATCAAAAATATCTGGGCTTCCATACTGAATGAATTTAGCATTTCTTAAATTGGTATTATAAATTAGTGTTTTCAGCAAAGGTAAGATGGTGGCCAATTTTCCTTGTATACTTGCCTTACAAATTGTTTTTCACTAACACTGGTTCACCTGCAGAGTATTTTAGGTCTCAGATATGTGAACTAAAATAGAGATTTATTGTATTTATACTATATGTTTCATTTTTATCTCTTAAGAATTTACATATCTAATACAATTTTAGGTAATAGCTAGGTTATCAAATTGGCTTCTTATATAACCATAGAAGAAGTACATTTCATTTTAAAATTTTAGGCCAGCTGTTAATAACATAACAACTTTTACTCATTATTAAATGTCACCAACCTGACTGGTATTTTTTTTTTCTGACTGGTATTTTGATACAGAAGTTCAGTTTTAAACTTGGTTTCAAGCTTACTATGATTAGCATAGGTAAAACTAACATCATGCCTTTTAACTAAATGGTAGCAATTTCTGTTGAAGTGTTTATCCTTAGCATTTTTCTAAACCCATTACTGCACATTATTAACTTATTTGAACTTGTCTAAAAGGTAAGTAACTATTACTATTCCCACTTTACACATGATGAAACTAAGGTACATGAAGGTAAACTGAGTGACGTAGCCAGTGGGTAGCAGAACAAGGAGCTGGACTCAGGCAGCTTGAAGTCAGAGATCAGGCATCTAACTATAATTTTTTGTGGTTACTTTTATCTTTGAAATAAATGATTTTTAAAAACCCAGACAGCTGGGGATTTAGCTCAGTGGTGGAAGTGCCTGCCTTGAAAGCATGCAGTTATGAGTTCAATCCCTGGTAAAACAAAACAAAACAAAACAAAACAAAACAAAACAAAACACCAGACAACGAGAACACCCTATTTTCATTTGATTTAGTTTTTGTTTCTTGGTTGAAGCTCCTTGAATCTATGTCTTTTGAATTTCAACAAGGTCCAGAAATGTCTGCGAATAGATTGAGTGGTTTGCACCATATTGGATCTCATTAGTAGCTTGTGGCAATATGAAAGATTTAAAATGTTTTGCTTTTGGTACTTGGGATTGAATTCAATACTAGGCATCTATAGTAAGTATGTGCTTAGCTATGTGGAGAATGATCCGCCATCTCGAGTTACCATTCCCGAAGCACACGCCTTGTTCTGGGCATCTAGTCTTCACTGCAGTCCTTGCAGGTAGGTATCGTTATCATTTCCCAGTGGGCAGAGAGGCTCAGAGACGCTGAGCAGGCTTGGAGGAGAAACAACCGTGTTAGGCTTTTAACCAAGATCTGCTCCACCGCAGCATCAAGCCAGTGTTTGCAGGTTGTGGTTCAATGTTCAGCTGGATCAGAACCACCAGGAGTGTGATTAAAAATGTCTGATGAGTCCAGATTTCTGGGGAGCAGAACCACAACTGCTAAACTACACCTGTTAATGTATGTCTAATGATCTTTAGGATACCCTCAGTATGAGAATCCAGAGCTTTCTCAGACTTTTACAGGTAGGAGAGTCAATCACCTGCCCGGCTTGTGAGAACGCAGATTGCCAGCCTGAGTTTCCTAGTCAGTAGGTTTGTAGAGGGCCCCCAATTTTGTATTTCTAGCTGGGAGTGGTGGCACAGGCCTGTAGTCCCTGTTACTTGGGAGACTGAGGCAAGAACACCTCAATTTGAGGTCAGCCCGAGCAGTTTAGTGAGACATGGTCTTAAAATAGAAAAAAAAATGTTAAGCATTATTTTAGTTGCAGAATGCTCCTGGCTCCATGCCTAGTACCCTGAACAAAACAAAAACAAATAAAAATACAAGTGAAAAACCTCCAAGAATTTGCACTCGTAACAAGTCCCTAACCCCAATTGATATTACTGGGCCAGTGACTACACTTGGAGAACCACCGTACTAGGCAGGCAGTGGACGTGAGGAAGGTACCATTCATTGTTTAGGTTAAAATGATGTTTATAATAACCTTACATTCTTCATTAATTTCATTGACTAATTTTATTTTAAATTATGTATCTTTGGCAATTCTGTTAATCATTCCTACTTTTTTTCCAATGAAACAATTCTGATCATTTCTGAGTTTATTTTTTTAATAGCCATAAATACTTACTATGGATTCACGAGTTGCGTTGTACCCTTTCTTTGAGTCCTAAGATTTAGCAACGAGCTCTTACCGCTCTGCTTTACCTGGTTAAAGAGAAAGGCCAGGAATTGTTGAGGCCTCTGATTATTTAGGAAGTTGAGATTTAACAGTCTCCAAATTAAAAAAGATATGATCTGAAATCCCAAGCATCTTCTGGCTGTCTCCCAGCCCTTCTCCCCATCAACGGATGACTGCTTGAGCGTAAAGCCAGGTACAGTAAACTGCTTCGATTGGGCTGTGTAGCAATTATTCCCTAAGTCGCTGAAGTCCTGCTCACCAGAGAAAACCAGCTGATGCAATTCAGCCTGAAGGCCTTTTCAGCAGAGCATCTGTTTTTTTTTGATACAATTTGCCTATTAATTTTTATCTCCAATGTGTTGGAACTGAGAAAAAAATTCTCTTTGATGCCTGTCTCTGTTTATTTCTTATGTAGGTATTATTGATGCTTCTATAAAGCATGTTCCCAAAAAGCAAAAAAATATTCTTTTTCCCCAAAGTCTTCTTTTTTTCTTTAAACATTCTCTTTGCTTAACTGTGTATTTATTAATAGCATACCACATAATCTTGATATCTTCCAGCCTTGTGAATATAAAATTTAACCATATATATACATTACCTTTATACACTTTCTTGTATAACTAATATGTAATCATATGTAATTTTTTCCCTTAGGGGGATGGTGTTATAGAGATACATAAACTTACATTGGAACACAACTATTCTCAACTTTTTTCCTTTTAAATCATAGCTGTCTTAATTCCCAGGAAGATGTAATTAGAAATATTATTTTTAGAGATAATCTATTTCTTTACTGTCACCCGACTCCTAGGACATGGAACCCAAGTGACTCCTATGCCTATTGAATGTATCCGAGATCCTCTTAACGATACGGAGATACAGTTGTCTCTATAGAAACCACCATAGAGACAGAGATACAGTTTCAAAAGGAAAACGTTGCTGGGAACTAAGAGACAGGTAGGGTTTTCTACAGCTCTTCAGTCATAAATTAAACTTTTTTGATAGTGAGGAATTTTCACAAATAGTTTCGAACTTGCCTAGGGCTAGAAAAAATAAAACTTTGAGACTTTTCTGAGTTGTTTATATTACGTAATTGCCTCAGGGTTTTCGGAAGGGATTATACTATGTGAGATTTGGTTGAAGATGGTATTTCATAAGGTGCCAAAATCAGAAAGTAATGCTAACATTGTGTTAAAGTTGAAAGATGCCAGTTTCGCATTTTGTGTAGAAAAAAATATTAGTAATTTAATCATTGGATTTTTTTCTTTTTTTAGGGGCAAGTGGTCTTTGAAAGTATTTTATATTGGATGGTGTTGTTTCTATCTGGTTTATTGCCATCTTAGTTACACATTTTTCTTCTTTCTATTAATTTTTTAATGCAGTGGTGTTAAGATTCTGAACCTTAAATGATCATTATTTTTCTCTGTTTTTTAAAAAATGTCATGCTTTCATATTGGTTCAATTTAGTGTTAAGGACAGTAAATAAATTAATGACATCTACTATCTTTGTCTCTTTAAACTAAAAGGTGCAATATATTTGAATTAGTGTAACAGCTTAGGTAAAGAAAAAAATGAAATAGTGAAATGCAGATGTAGAAAGAATACTGCCCTACTTAGAGCTTGCCATGCTACTGTACCCCATTAAATGTCAGCAGAGATCATTGTCTTTTATTTTATCAACAGAATAGTGAACCAACCTAACAAAGTATGACTTCAAGTAAACAAAAGCACAAAACAAACTTCCCCATTTTCAGTGTTAGTATTTGTTTTCTACCTCTTTTCCTATACTTAATCATAGTTCAAACAGAAGAAGGTATAATTTACATACTGTTGATGCCCAAAAGAATTTTGACTTCAAACAATTTGCCTTGTCTTGTCCTAGAGTAAATAGTTGATTTATGTATTCATTGAAACTAAATGGGGAAAGGAATTATTAATGATTAGTGAGTTATTGTGGAGTATTGCCCCAGGGAAGACAGAAAGAGATCAGAGAGCTCTGGTCCTCTCTTCTGGAGCTCCTGATAAAAACCTTTTGGCATTGTTGACTATTTATAGCCTTTTTTGGACTATTCATATATTTTATTACTAGAAGAAATTGGAAATAGCATAATTTGCCATAAATGGAATTTTTGGGTAGTAGAGCCTTGAGCACTAAATTCCGGGGTTGATTTTGTTGGCATTAAGTCACATCTAGAACCCACTTCTTAGAAGCACTGTGCTTACAGATCAAGTCTTGCTTTGCACTTATTGGAGCTTTGTGTTGTTTCATTGCTTATTACTTTCAGTTACTGACACCACAACAGTAAAATCTGGCTCCAATAAATGCCTTCCAGAGAAATGGAACCAGAATAGTGTTTCTAATTTGGGGTAGATGTTTCTTCAAAAATTTATGGAATTTAAAATGATTTGGTGGATATTGAAAATAAGGAGAGGTCAGAATTGTCAGAAAATATGGAAGAAAGTCTCTGATCAAGATTTGCAAAGCTAAGATCGCTGATGAATAGGAATAGATTTGTTGGAGGCTTGTTATGGTCAGTGGCCCTTCTGACTGAAACAACAGCAACAACAACAACCACAACCACAACCACACTTTAAGCTATGCATCACCTAAGAACTGCAAGTAGGCCCAACTCATAAAGTTCTCAAATGTTCCCAAAATCTATGAAGTGAAAAACAATCACTTTTATGGGTTGATATAACTTCTTCGTCTTCAAGTAGGCACAACTCAAGTTCTCTGTCTCCCTTAATGCATGATACTAAAAATCAAATTTATGGATTAATTTATGTGATTCACCCAAGTGATATAAGAAAAATAAGAAGCAGAATTTTAAAACAAAATTCTTCACTATATCAAAAAGTCTTACTGACCAGTAAATTTTGTTTTAAAACCAAACAGAAAAATCCATTGATTAGTCATCTCCAGGAAGACAATCAGAGTTACCTAATTATTGAATGAATGAATAGGTGCATGATGAAATAACTAGATCATTAGCGCTTGTGACACAAAAGTCTGAATCAAATACTTCATTTAGCATGTAGGGACATTAAGGACTGTAATGCCCAGGTAGATGACTCAGCATTCCCATTTGTGAAGATTCAAATTCCAGTTGAATATACATATATAGTTTTGGTGAGGTGATTATCTAATATTGAATAATGCCAAGCACTAGCTGCTTGGCCTTCCTTGCTTCAAGAAACCAGGACATTTAGCACAGCCCTTGACCCATGAGTTTTGAGAAATAAGAGAAAAAAATGAATATGAATAAGCAAATATATACTCATGCTGGTTGTCTTGTTTCTGGGCTTAATCACTTGCTTTGGGTGGATGGCACCATGCTGCTTTTGGAAATGTCTAATTCAAGTGCAGCGTGTGTTCTGCCACTGTCTTCTCCTGACATGAACCTTTCCATGAAGTGTTTTCTGCTTATTTCAGTTACGTATGTCTCTGCTCTGGTACCTTTCTCAGTTGTCTGAGGCAAGTGGCACCTTTCAAATACCTTAGGCATGATGAAGGGATGTGACAGTCCTGTCTCACAGAAAATAATTGGTTAGAAGATTATACTAGGTTGGGTAGAAAATATTCAACACAGGTTACTCAAATGTATGCTCCTCATTTTAGCCATAGTTGTCACCTCTCATTCTTTTGCACAGATTTAAAAATAGTGTAACCTTTCCTTTAGTGGGCCTCTACTACTAACTGGAGAAGAATACAAATTTTGAATCTTTGCTTAGTCAAGTGGTCATGCTTACAAGATGTTTGCAAGAAAACATGACAACTTCGATACAATTCTAAGCCAGTAAATTAACTCAATTGATTTTAAGTTTAGTACCCATAAAATACTTAAACTAGAGTCAAGAAAACAGATGAACTCAGTTAATCTTAGTTTAGAGCCCATGAGGTACTTACAGCACATATGCAAATCAAGCTTGCGTAAAAATTAGGGGACCTACATCAACCATAACAGATTGCAGAAGTCATCACAAAAGGAAATCAAAAGTGATGGAAAATGTGAAGGAAAATGCTTTCCCTTTTCTCAACATGTTCTTAATTAAATTATTACACAAAGCAGTGCATTTCGAGTCTCTCATCTTGTTTTTGTTTTCTCTTCAAACAGATGCTTGCTTTACTGTCTTAAGGTGCCTGGAAATGTTTTCTTTGGAATTTGATTTTTATCTTGATAATAATTTTAGAAGAAGAAGCAATTTGGGACACATATACATATATGTCTGGTGACCAAAAACTATTTGGGGATAGGGAGCAATAGGTTATGTAGTTGGTTTTGGCATTGCAGTAGGAAGAATGAGTCTAGGGATTTATTGAATTCTTGTTTTTTTCTTATGGTGCTAGGATTGAACCTGGAGTTTTATTCATGTTATGTGCACTGTTTATCACTGAGCTATGTCCCTAGCCCCTTTTATTTTTCTATTTGCAAAACAAGTGACAACACTTGGAATAAGCTATTTACCTTGAATATACATTGTTGATAGTACTTTAATTTGTTATAGCCACACATGGGTATTTTAAAAACAACATTGCCTTAAAGAAGAACCAAAGTATTTCACATGCCATGTGCTTTGGCTTCAAAGAATTGTATATGGAATCTCAAATTCTCTAGTAGTCACATTTAAAAAGTAGAAACAGAAACAATTTTAATTGCACATTTTAAACCTAATATATTTAGAATATTCTATTTCAGTATGTGATCAATATAAGCATTTTCCTGTTTCCTTTTTTTTTCATATAAAGTCTTTGAAATCTGGCGTTTGTTTTTCACCCTCAGAACATCTCGGTGTAGGCCAGCCACATTTAAAGTGCTGGGTTGGTGCGCATGGCTAGGGGCCGCTGTCTTGGGGAGGACAGTCTTAGAAAGCATGCATGGTATTTGCCATAGAAATGGAGATTGTCACTACTCAAGTTTTGCCGCAGTGACTTTAAATACATGTGGAAATTTGACAACCAAATGGATGAGTTTAGACCAATAGTTCTCAACTGGGGCTCTTTTGCTGCCCAGGGGACATTTGGCAACATCTGGAATAGTTGTGGTTGTCATCATTGAGCAAGGAGGATGCTACTGTCATCTAGGGGCCAAAGATGCTGCTAACTATCCTACAGTGCACAGGACCACACCCTAAAAGATCTAGCCCAAAACGATAACAGTGCCGATGTTGAGCTCCTCTGGTTTACACAAAATTGACTGATAATAAATTCTGGATGGCAGAGGTTTCTATAGTGATGCGTTCTATCTTCTTTATTGAAAAATCTTTGAAAATGTGATGAGTACATTCTGTGATGCTTTAGCCACAGCACTGTGAGGACCAGACACTTCAGATCTTCGCTGTCTTATCGATATTTAGATGCTCAGTATTCCGATATTGTTAGAATGAGAAGTAGATTTGCAGTTACCCACTGAGCTCTAATACCACACGGAGAATGGGAATTTGGAGAAGAGGTCAGAGAAATATGTAAGAGGCTTTGACTCCTAGGATGCCCTCTGAGGAAGCCCCAGGAGTCTGTGTGTGGCCAGGCTGAGAGCAGAAGAGCAGTTTAGGAAATCTGTAACGTTCATGCTTCTGATTTTTCAGGTTGATGAAAATTCAATCAAACAGGTTTAATCATGCATATTTCCCTTTTATTGACTTACTTCCATCCTTCTAATTTAAGCGTTTTCATAAAAGATTTTGGTAAAGCGAAGGCAGACAAGTCCCAGGACAAATTGGAGTTGCCTTAGTTTGGAAGTAGATTTCATAGGCCACCCTGGGTGTGCTTCATGTGCTGAGCGGTGTTAATCTGTCTGTCTGACATCTACCGCACATGGTATTAAACTCTACACTAATCAATTTAAGCAAAAAAAAAAGTTGCTTATGCAAGAACCTGCTTAGAAGCAGGTTAATAAAAATAATGCCAGGAAACCAGGCATGGTGATAGACCCCTGTAATTCCAGCACTTTGGGAGGTTGAGGTAGGAAGATTTCAAGTTTATGCCCAGCCAGCCTGCCTGGGCAATTTAATTTAGTAAGGTCATATCTCAAAAAATAAAAACAAAATAAAAATTAAAAAGGCTAGGATGTGGTCTGGTGCAAAGGCCTTGGGTTCAGTCCCCACTGCTGCAAAGTGAAGGAATGAATGATTGAATAATAAATAAATTTGAATTAAATGAGGGAAACACATTCCTATGTGCTAAGGAGAGTTTAATGTTTTTATGTTTTGTGTTTATGTTTTCTATTCCACATGGTAAATTGCCACAGACATAGGATTTACTGCATTACTGACGTGGATGCACTGCATTATTGCTCTGGCTCAGGGTTTGGGGATGGGTTAGCTGAGTTCTCTGCTGGGCATCTTAACAGGTGGCATCCAGGTGCCTGCTGGGGCTGTGTTCTCAAGGGCGGCTCAGAGCCTCCTTCCAAGCTCACTGGCAGTTGGCAGAATCTGATTCCTCATGGCTGTAGAACTGGGGCCCTGGCTCTCAGAGAGTAGCTGGTGTTCTCCGCCATAACCCATCTCCACATCTTTACGTTCCCTTCATCAAGGTCAACAGAAGAGCTTCTGCTACAGCTTCAGGTTCCTTGGATTTCTCCCATCTCTGACCTCTAGAGTCTTCTTTTTAAGCTCACATGATTAGGTCAACCCAATTCAGAGTACTGCATAAACTTTCTGCAACTTTGCATAAAGTTAAGTGATTTGCATAAAGTTAACTGATTAGGGACCTTAATTATATCTGCGAATCCCTTTGCCTTATGTAAGACTTAATGTATTTGTAAGACAGGCAGCTCCTCATAGTTACAGGTGTCTTATACCCTCTCGTGGAGGGGATTATAGACTATGGGGAAGGAATCTTTGGGGCCATTTGAAAATTCTGCTTATTAAAGATACAATAACAGTCTATGCATATGAAAGGTGTTTTGAACTTCTAGATAACAGTGAATTTAATAATAAATTCAAATATTTTCATATATAGAATTTCCTTTAGTTTTCTTCTTTTGCTTGTATTTCTTGTCTAAAATTCTTCCTCCGAATTTCCACATATTTAAGTTTATAACTGAATCATAGTCTCTGTCTTTTTTCAGAGAGATTGAATCTGTGTATACTTACTTTTGTTTTTTGTTATCTCTAAATTTGTGCCTTTGTTAATGCTAGTACATGTCTTTCTCATTTTTTTAACTATCAATTTGGGGATCCTCAAGAGAGGAAATAATCACACGCTCATAGCATGCCATCCTGAAATAGATAACCCTGCACATACAACAGTGTTTGCAACAATATTTTTTCTAAGAAAAATGTCCCACTAGCAAATAGAAATATGGATTTAATGAAGGTCCAGTGAAAAAACAAGAAATCATTAAAAGATAGGAAAACTTCAAGAAAGGAGTGAAGGCAATCCAAAGCAATTTCTGTGAAGAGACCAAGAGACAAGTACAAATTTGTTTTGGGTCACATATTGCCTAAAATGGTGAGTTTAGTAAAAGCTTTTGTTTTCATGGATGTAATATTTTAAGGATGCGTGAATATGAAGTATTGGTTGAAGCATTATGTAAAGTCCAACTCAGCCTATAACACAAGTGTGTATCATTTTATTTAAATAAGGTGACTTTTTGAACAAAAATTGATAGACAACAATCTCAGATAAAGACAGAAGACAGATAATGGCAGAATGAAAGAACTATAATGTAGGTGATTTTGCTTTATAATAGGATTGTGTGGTACATTTATGTGTCTGAATGTGTGTGTGTGTGTGTGTTGTTTTAAATTCTAGTCTGAAAATTGAGAGACACTAGTTGGACTGGTTTTTAAGAACAGTTGTGTCATGGGGTGTTTATACAACATTTACCTTTACCAAAGTTGTCTTTAGTAGTTTCTTTGAAGTAATAGAGATTGTGGATTGATCATATCTTTAATTGCAATTTGTTTGGCAGATAATACCTTTTGCTTTCCTTATATCTTGTTGCTTTTTTATTTTATTGAACTACAGTTAAAATAAACTATATGTATTTTTTTTTATTTATTTTTTACCCGATGTCTTATGAGATGAGGTCTCCCTATGCAGTTGTGTAAGAGTTCTTGGTTTTCTCCATCTCGCAGACACTGAGTTCAGTTAATCTTGATGCCTGTGTAGTGTTTGCTTTCTGTGGCTTTGACTTAAGTCTCTTTGGTGATCAGCGATGTCAAGAATCTTGCCATGTGTTTATTGGCCATGTGTACGTCTGCTTTGGTGAACTATGTATTCACATTTTTGTCCATTTCTACTGTTGCAGTGTTCGCTATCTTGAGTTTTACAAGCTTGTATGTTCTTCATATGTTTTGAACGTACGTCCTGAGACCACTGTCCCCCACTGTGTGGCTTGCCTTTGGTTTGCCTCATGATACTTTCCAAAGTGAAAAAGTTTTATATTTTGATGTATCTAGCTTCTTATTTTTAGCTTTTATGTCTCACTGTTTTTTTTAAAATGTTCTTTCTACCTTTGTTTACCACAAAGTTGGGAGATTTTCCTCCTTTGGTTTTTCCTAGTAACTTTTGTAATTTTAGATCTGACATTTAGGTCTGTGGTCTGTTTCAAGCTAACTTTGATGAATGTTGTGTGATGAGAGTCAGTGCTCATTTTCCCCCCTTATAGACATCCAGTTGGTCAGCACTATTGTTAAAAATCTTTCCTGTCATCATTGAGTTCCTCTGGAACTTTTGGTGGAAATCAAGTGATTATATACATCCGTCATAACCATAGTTCAGACCTTCAATATCCCCTACGGCCCATGTGTTGACAAGTTGTGGTCCCCACCTTGGCACTGCTGGCAGATGGTAGAAGCTGTTCAGTCAGGGCTAAGGGAGAGAAAGTTAGGTCATTGGAGGAGCGAGCTGGACAGAGATGTTGGGGTCTCAACCCCTTGTTGACTTTCTTTTTCACTTCCTGGTCATCCATGAAGTGAGCAGCTTTGCGCCACCAACCATTACCTGCCATGGCTCTCTGCTCTCCTGTGAGTCAGATAAATCCTCCATTTTCTTAAGTTGCTTATCTGAGGGATTTTTTTTACAATAACACTAAGCTGACTAATATGATCACATTTATTATTTTTCTCTTACTATTTGTGTACGATCCCTAGCACCATATTTCCTGTGTTACATTTCACCTACAAACATTTGGACAGCAACATTTCCCCTCATGTAGTGTCTTCCAAATGTGTTACTATTCTCAGCTTGCATTTGTGTCATCAGGACTCAATATTCTGTGGTGAAGTTTCCATCAGTGGCAGAAGGTTTTGAGGACACTGAAGTCAACAACAAACGGTAGTCATGGTTGGCAGTGTGTATCAAGGTAATTTTTTCATATTTGGGAAAGTAGTCTGTGAATTGCATTTATATCTCAAAGTAGTGTGGAATACAATTAAGCAAAAAAGAGGAGTTCTTTCAGATGCAGAAAAAAACCCATGCATCCTATAAATCATAGGTCTCAGATGGGGAGAAGGAAGGCAATGTCTGGAGATTCCTTGGTTGTGTCCTCTGGGATCTCATGGGTAAAAGGCAGAGGTGCTGGGAAGTGATTCTGCAGTTCACTGGCCTGGCTGCCTTACCCTAAATATCAGGAGAGCCTGGCCTTGTATCTCAGCAGTGCTGCTGTTGGGAAAGTCTCTGTGTATCTAAATATTTAGATCCAAATGTGACCTGGAGAATATTCTTATTCTTCCACTGCATCTAAGCCTCAAGTTAAAGTGAGATAGGGTCGTGATTTCTTTTTACCTAAATGAAAGTTGTACCCAAGCCAATCAAGACAATAGAGTGAAATTGGTACAGAACTTCAGAGCAGGATACTGGGATAACAGAAATAGGTACCATAGTATATCTTGTTATCTTCACAATAGTTGTCCATTCAGTCAGGTATAGTAAAATCAAACCAAAAAAAGAACACCCTAAAACCAATCAAAACAGAATATTGAATAGAGCAAAACAATTAATCAGAACAAAACAAAACAGTGAAAACAACATTGGCCTTCAAAGACAAGATAGCAGGAAATCCCTCATATTTGCTGTATTGCATACGGTCGTTCTCCCAAGAGATGCTAGACCTCTGGCCCCAGGTCAGCGTAATGAACTCCACAATACAAGCATTTAGTTGCTTTATGTGCCTTAGTTGCTGTCAACTC
>PVJX010043374.1:0-13704 GCA_004027295.1 Dolichotis patagonum
ATAGAACTCCAAACAGCCATAACCAAAATAAAACTACACCCAGACACATAATAATCACCGTCCCAGAAATCCAACATAAGAATAGAATACTAAAAACTGTTAGAGAGAAAAGAGAGATCACCTATAAAGGAAAACCTATCAGAATCACAGCAGACTTCTCAACACAAACAATGAAATCAAGAAGAGCATGGAGTGAAGTATTTCAGATCCTAAAGGAAAACCACTTCCAACCCAGACTGACATACCTGGCAAAACTGTCCTTCGAAGTGGATGGAGAAATAAGATGCTTCCATGACAAAGAGGAACTAGAAGAATTTGTGACCACCAGTCCAACCCTACAAAAAATACTGAAGGACATTCTAGGGAGAGAGAACAAGAATATGAGCATTTCAGGAACAGTGGCAGAGAGGCCTCAGTGGACGAGGCAGACAGTGAAGTGGAAGAGAAAAATAGACTATCAATGGCATAAAAATAGAATAGCAGAAGTGAAGCAGAGAGGATTGGCTATAATCTCTAGTATAGAGGGCCTTGAAATACTAACAGAGAGAAACACAGGCAGAGTAGATCAGGAGATAGGGTCCATTGAGCTGCTCTATATAGGGAGGGAGTGGGACCCAAAACAAGCAGTGCACCCCATGGGAGTGAAAGGGGAGGAATTGTCTAAAAATGGAGGCAGAGGATATTGTTAATGGGGTAACAAGATTTAAAATTTACATTATTCTCACCACTCTGCTTAGATGGATTGTGTGCTGTTCTAGTTTGTCTACTTATGCTAGACTTGAGGACATGGTCAGCTATCCCCAAAATAAGAGGACATATTATGGTAATCATCCCTAATTTTCCTATCAATTTAACCTGAAGCCATTTATAACTTATACTGTCTTATTATGGCTGATCTTATTTGAGTCTGGTTTGTTAGATTGCTACTTTGTATTGACTGGTCTTATTTAAAACTGTTGTGATGGATAGCACCAAGTCTAAGAGCATAGGCAACTACACTGATGATGACAAGATTCACTAAGATACCCACTCTGGTTTGATTATTACTTGCTTTTGAAGTCTTATAATGTCTCTAATGTTTTGTTATTATTAATGTTGTTATATACTGCTGAAACACCATGGTAACCACTGTAGATCACCATGTACTACGGTTTTGTGTGACTTTTCTGCCTCATGCTTTTCTAGGAATTGTTTTATCTTGTTTTGTTTTGTTTTTCCAGCTAATATAGAAATGATAGATATACATTTAGAGACTTAGCATGTGTAGAGCTTAAAAACAGCTTACGTGAACCAACTATATAACACATGTTGAAATAAACAACTACCTTGAAGAAAAAGACACACTATAATACCCAGTGCTGATTCCATAATGTCATGATGTGAAGTCCAGCAAAACTATCACTTTTCATTCAAAGTGATCTTAGCTCGCTTTGCCTTGTCTAAGTTAAATACACATTAAGGTATTGACAGCTGTTTTGAGGAGAATGAGAGACACTATGACAGCCATTCATGGCTTCCCTAATGTCTGGTCTTGAAGACCTGTAATGTCCCCCTCGTCCTGCTCAGATCAATTCCATACTAGGTTATTTCATGTGAATTCCCTATATGTGACAATCTGGACAATTATTTGGAAGAAAACAAGAGTAAATATGATAGAGAGTGAATATCTACAATTGTCTAGCTTTGAAATTTATGTCTTACATCTTGTGATCCACATTGCTCTGTTTTGTTGTGTTTAATTTTACCCTATTGATATAACTGCATGTATATTTGAGTGGGAAAGATGGATGACCCTATGGTTGTTTTTCTCAGATCGTGGAGCAGAACAGTTAACAGTGTCACTGATTGAATGTCTACTTTACATGTTTTAACTTTGTAATTAGAACAACTATTTCAAAGAAGTCACTATGTAATTAGTCAAGTAATAATTTCTTAGGTTTTATTGCTCTTGTACTCCTCCTTTTTTCCTTGAAATACGGTATTGTCGCTACACTTTATTCTTTTTTATTTTGTTTTGTTTTTTTACTCTTTAAATAAAAAAAGAAGTAAAAGAGCTATACAAGGAAAATTATAATACCCTGAAAAAGGAAATCGAAGAGGACCTCAGAAAATGGAAAGACATCCCCTGTTCATGGATAGGAAGAACAAACATTGTAAACATGGCCATTCTCCCAAAATTACTATACAGATTCAATGCCATCCCAATCAAAATACCACTAACATACCTCATAGATCTAGAGAAATCACTACTAAAATTCATCTGGAACCTGAAGAGACCTAGAATAGCAAAGGCAATTCTAAGCAACAAAGAAAGGAAAGGCAGGAGGCATCACAATCCCTGACTTGAAATTATACTACAAAGCTACAATGATAAATCAGGAGAATAGATTGGAAGATACAGCCACAACTGCAAACTCTCTCAACCACCTTATCTTTGATAAAGGGGCCAAACATGCTCGCTGGAAAAATGATAGTCTCTTTAACAAATGGTGCTGGAAAAATTGGCTGTCTGCAGAAGACTAAAACTAGACCTATGTCTATCACCATACACTAAACTAAAATCTAAATGGATCAAAGTTCTAAATATTAAAACAGAAACACTAAAACTGCTGGAAGACAAAGTAGGTAAAAACCTCAAAGATATAGGGGTAGGAAGATTATTCATGAACAAGAACCAAAGTACAGGAGAAGTACTTCTCAGAATCAATAACTGGGACCACATCTTATTAAAGAGTTTCTGCATGTCAAAAGAGGTTTCCAGCAGAGTAAAAAGAAAACCCACAAATTGGGAAAAAATCTTGATGGACAGCGCCTCAGACAAAGGACTTCTGTCTAGAACTTATAAAGAATTAAAAAAAAATCAGGCTTTCGAAATTCTAAGACCCAATCCAAAAATGGGCATCTGAAATGAATACACAGTTCTCAGATGAAGAAATACGAATGGCAAATAAATACATGAAAAAATGTTCATCATCATTAGTCATGAGAGAAATGCAAATTAAAACCACACTGGGATTCCATCTCACTCCAAAAAGAATAGCCAAGATAGAAAACACTACCAACAACAAATGTTGGAGAGGCTGTGGGGAAAAAGGAACTCTTCTACACTTTTGGTGGAAGTGTTGACTGGTGCAACCACTGTGGAGGTCAGTCTGGAGATTCCTCAAAAACCTGGGTTTGGAAGTCCCATTTGACCCAGCTATTCTGATTCTTGGCATATTCCCAGAAGAACTGAAAACATCATTCCATAGTGATATATGTGCACCCATGTTTATGGCAGCACAATTTGTAATAGCCAGATCTTGAACACAAACTAAGTGCCCATCAACTGAGGAACAGATAAAAAAGTTGTGGCATTTTTATACAATGGAGTACTACTCAGCTGTAAAGAATGATCACATCGAGATATTTATAAATAAATGGACATGACTTGAGACCATTCTCTTAAGTGAAATAAACCAAACTCACAAGGGTAAATACCATATAGTCTCCCTAGTATGAGATTTGATAAGAGTATGTAAGACTTTATGGTAAGCATGAGTCCCCATCTCATAGCTTTGAAGTCTTTCAAAGTTTTCAATCATCAGTTGGAATTGTTTTATCCTGTTTTGTTTGACTATATCATGCATGATGATATGAACAGCTGTTTTGAAGAAAACAAAACATTATGACAACTATTGCTGATTTAATATCATCCTTCTTAGAAGTCCTACCATGCTTTTTTTTTTTGTTCTATTACCATTGGTTCTGTCTACCACATTGTGACTCATTGGAATTTGAATATGTGTGATAGTTCAAACAAATTTTTTCTTTTTTTATCAAAAATGAGATATTATAGTACCCATTGATCATTTTCTGTTATTCGGTTCAGAAAGCCCCATAATTCTTTCACTCTATGCATGGCTTTATACTATTGTGTTATGTTTGATATTATTGTATTTGAAACTATGCTCAACTATAGCAGAGTAAGAGATATGGTGTTAGCTACTGTTGATGTCCAGTTGACTTAATGTAAAGTATTGTGTTGCCTATGTTGTCCTCTTCTGATCTGCTCTGTACTGCCCCCTTTTGTTTTATTCTCTTTCAAATAAAAAATATTTTAAAAAAGACAGAATTTACCATATTAAAAAGGATTTGCAATGATTGAGATGGTCAAATGGTGCACAAGATAATGGTGAAAGTCTTAGAATCCAATTTAAACACAAACATAAGTATTTACCACAGATTTCATCAGAGAAAAAATTATTTCTCACAGCAAGACTCAAAGCAAAGGGGTAAATGTAACAAAAGTGAGCAACTTTGAGACTGTTACAATAAGAAATGAGACCAATGTAAAATGAAGTAAATCTCATGTTGTAATATAATATACAACTGAACAAAATTGTAAAGCTTTATTCTAAAGATATTATGTATTTTAAGGAAAACACACTTTCTCACAGAAAAAAAGATTTCTTTCCATCAGAAAGTGTTTTATCTCTGAACCAATGTAAAGAATTTCTCTCTGGTCTGAAAAAAATTACACAGCACTTAGGCACAAAGGGGCAGCCCAGAAGCCCTACACTGGAGGCCAAGATGAAGAAGACCTCTGTGGCTACCATCACCTTCCCCTTGCTGCTGTGGTACATGGTGAAAAATGTGACCCACACACTCCAGAACACCAGCATGCTGAATATCAGGAATTTGGCTTTGTTGAAGGTGTCAAGCAGGTTCCTGGCCAGGAAAGCCACTGTGAAGCTAACTAGGGCCAGGGAGCCCAGGTATCCCAGGATACAGTAGAAGGCAGTGAGGGAACCCTTGCATATGATGATGATGTGACCATGCTCAGAGTGTGCATCTGTGTCAATTTGGGTGGATTTGTCACCATCCAGACTGCACAGAGTATGAGCTGGACCAGGGTGCAGATGCAGGGGATGTAACTTGGTGCCCCTGATAGCAGCCACTGCTTCATCCTTCTGCCTGGAGCAGTGACCTTGAAGGCACAATGATTTTGGCTAAGACGGTAGAAACAGTGAAGACACCTGCAAAAGTGGTCTGTTGGTGGATTCAGGTGGCAGTGTTGGAACTTCCAATGAACAGTAAGGAGCAGAGGATACAGAAGGTGAGGGAGATGAGGGTGTAGCTGAGAGCCCGGTTGTTGCCTCTGACAGTGGGAGTGTCTCTGTGCTTCACAAAGAGCCCAAGAACAGCAGCTGTGAGAACAGTAAGACTCAGGGCTGTGCCAGTCAGAGACTTCCCCATGGGCTTTTTATAGATCAGAAAAGTCATAGCTTTTGGAGACAGCGATTTCTTTGACTGTTGGCATACTGATGGTCTGGATATTTCACACATTGCTTCATTTCTTGCAAAAAATGCAAATTTTCTCAGTGCAGCTTCAGTAGTTACTCATCAGTCAGAGACTCTGCACAAAATAGTACACTGGACTAGTTGAACCTAGCTATTCTCTTATGTTGTTATATGCCCAGTAATTCCTAATCAGTACTGTTTTTCTTCTTTACACTGCACTAAACAGTGCTAATATTTATTCTCTGTTTTTATGGCATTTTCTTGAGAAGATGTTTTCACTTATGAAAACATCTACCTGTCTAAACTAAATCTGTGCAAGCAGTAACCTAGAAGTTCATTCAGTGAGAGAGAACTCACTGAAATGACCATAAGATACATTTTCTAAGTTCCAGGGAAATAAATATATACCTTGGTACTGTATGAGTATTGATTTCTCTGAATATTTTCAGGTTTTTCCATAAAGCACAGTGGACTATTGATTGCAATAGGATTGTATATCTGTATGATAATCTAATATATGAGTATCTTAGAATTATTGACACTTTTGATCCAGAAATGATGCATATTTAACAACTCATCAGTTTCACTGTTCATAATATTTTCTTTTTATGTATATGTTGATAGAATCTTCTGAACACAATTTCTTTCTAAATGTTTCACAGTTTATGATACAATAAATATCTTTTAAAATTCCAATTCTCAGGGGAGATGAAGAAGGAGTTGTTTGAATACTATCCTGGTATTCAATCAATAATCAGTTCAATTAAGATTACTTTACTGGATTTTACACTTTCACACTGCTATCATTGCAAAATAGCACTGCTATGATTTTTAAATATATGTTGATTTTATTTGTTTTCCTGACATTAGTAATTGGTTGGCATCTCCACAAGACCATGTGGTAGAAGCCCATGAATTAAACACTCCTGCCTCATGTTTGTTTATAACATTGAATGATTCTGTCAACATTTTTGTGGCATTAACAAAGTTTCATCTTATTCATAATTTATTAAAATCTCTTGTCATTTACTTATAAGTTGTAGGTAAGCATTCAGTTTGTTTATATACTAATTCATTTATTGACATTTGCTATATTTTTTCTAGAATCAGTCCCCTCAATTATATCAGGTAAGCAAAATTTGGTTACAATGTAGCCTCCTTAATCTGTAGCACAAATCAGAACAAGAAATAAGATTTTGATTCAGGAAGGAAAGTTGCAAGCCAGGAGCGGGTGCACAATGTTTAATCTCAGCACTTGGGAGGCTGAGGGTGAAGGATTCTTGCAAATTCCAGACCGGCCTGTGGTTCCAGTGACTACAAGGCCATCCTGAACTACATAACAAGTCCCTGTTTCAAGCAAAGATAAACCAAAAAGGAGAAACTTGCTTGTGATGTTTGATTTTTCATTGTCACACTTGAGTAGCATAGTACTAGTTTACACACAAAATGCATAGATTTTCCCATGACCTCTTTTTTTAAACAAATTTTATTTAAAGAGAAAAAAACAATCAAACAAAACAGAAAAAAGGGTAGCAACAATACAGAATTCCAAAGAAAAAAAGAAAGGAATGAAAAAAAAACCACTAAGTAATCACTACTTGGTATGTTACATACTGTCATCTTGGAAATAGGTGTTCAAGGTACAAAATTAAAGCATACAAAGTAGACATTCAAACAGTGAGACTGTTAACAGTTCTGCTCAACAATCTAGCAAAAACCGTAATATGGTCATCTATCTTTCACACTTAAACATACATGCAGTTATATCCTTTAGAACACTTCCTTCTCCTCTTTTTTTACAGTAGCAATTATGCATTTGGGGACATGGGATTTATTTTGTCATTTTCAGATATTGGCCCAGAAGGGGAAAATGACAAAATAAATCCCATGTCCTCTTTATCTGAAAGAGGTTAAGTAACTTAGTAATGTTACTCCCTTGAAAAATTGAAAAAAAAGTATCATATGGATTCACACTTTATTTAGATGTTCTATTTTGCACAATTTTGTTTGTTACCTGTAAATTCATGAATTTCATTTGAATTTTCAAGAACATTGATGTAGAGTTATTTATATTTTCTTACCAAAAGCTTTGCATTTATTTCAGATATGTCTGTTCTCAATGTTTGTATTATTGGTCTTGCAAATCTTTTTTTACATTCTGATCACTTTCACTAGGGGTTATTAATTTCATCACATTACTAAAATCAACTTTAAATTTTGTTTTTAAAGACATTTACATTGCCCATATCACTGTTATTTCTTGTCTTCCATTTTCATCATTTCTTTTTTATCTTATTTCTTGTTTGTACTGAATATTTCAATGTAGAACTTCAGCTTAGCTTTTTGTAAGCACATATGTCTCCTAAGATAATTTTAGCTTCAGACCACAATGTTTAATGAATGATATTTTCAGTTTTAACTGTTTTAATTTCTGTTAACTTCTTATCTAGCAACTATGATTTAGAGAATTTTATTTATTAAAACATATGATAACTGTTGTTGAGTGCACTTGTTCTATGTGTACATGATGCATATAATGAACCTACTATATAACAAATCAGTATAAATATATACTACACAAATGCAAATATATTTATATACTATTCAAATTAACTATATGGCACAAAAAATTAATTTTAGCAGGGGTACACAATATGGAAATCATACATTGAGATGAAAGTAAGTTACATCTCAGTGAGCAAAAAATGGAAAAGCCTAAACAGAGAGGTGATTCCAACCTGTAGTGATTTAAAATAAAAAATACAAGTTTTTACAACATGGTAATTATGATACAGTAAAAATTCAGCATTGGTTCCATGTACACACTCCATTCCATGTCCCAACTACCCTCCCATATTGATGTTTTAATAACATCGAACCTTTATCTACTTACTTTGAATATAAGTGGGAATGTACCATTTTGACCCTTTGTTGACCTCATTCAGAATTTATGTACCCCTCATTCATCAGATATTCATCAGATATAATGTTACTTTTTAGTGAAACTGAAAACATTAATTGTACTGGGTGTAATGGTACACAGCTATAGTTGCAGCACTCAGAAAGCTGACTGCAGGGTTGCCATGAGCTCAAGTAAGCTTGGGATACAGAGCCTGTTAAAAGCCAACCTGTACACCTTTGACATAGTCTGCCTCAACAAAAAACCCACAAAAAACAAATAAAATATTATCCTAAAATATTGTATATAGTATCTCTTATTAAACCCCAGTCATTTCATTCATGGAATGTCATTACAGCAGATCCATGGCTTTAATTTTATTTCCTGAAATTGAATATTGTCTCCTCTGCACACCTGTGAATTTCTGGAAAGTCTGGCAGGACACTTCTTAAATGAGGTCATGCCTACTATATTATAGCTGAAAGACATTTTTTAAACAAAACTCAAAACTCTTATCACTTGTGCTGTGTTGAATTAGATTTAGGTACTTGGAAAAAAGAATATGCAAATCTCATACACTCATTGTGGTCTGCATGTATCTTAAAAGATGAAGTGTTGGTGTTGGGGCAAACATTTATACGGTAGCAAACATGTAGGTGTTTCATAGATAGATAGCAATTGAAAGTTTCTACTCCTGAATTCAATTGACCTTGATGTTTTCTAAAGCCCAGCTGCATACCTCTTATAAACACTGAGTCAGACTAAATTTCTATACCTTACAGCACCCTGAGCTAATCAAGGACAACTTTAACTATGCTCACTCTGAAATGACACCCTCCCCATGTTCACATAATGCTTCTATATTCTGATAAACATTTGTTTCAACAAATCTGTCAAGACTAGCCTGTCAATATATGAGTCAGTGTGTGTAATCAGATATGTAACATTTTGTTACTTGCTTTGTACCTCCCATTTGTAAAGGATATATAAACCAACTTGTCTGTAAAGTCAACACTGTTGTCTTTGTGGAATGATCCCATAGTCCCCTGGCATGGAGATTCAAGAGTTTGCTGGCATAGGTATAAAGATTAAACATGGCCTTATCTCCTCGATGTCCTCCTGGGCATTTTCCCAGAAACTGAAAAGGTCATATCACAGTGATATATGTGTACCGATGTTCATAGCAGCACAATTTGTAATAGCTAAAACTTGGAAACAACCAAATGCCCATCAACCGCAGAGTGGACAAAAAAGATGTGGTATTTTTATACAATGGAGTATTACTCAGCTATGAAGAAGGACGATCTTGAGGCCTTCATAATTAAATGGACACAACTTGAAAATACACTCATTAGTGAAATAAATAACAATCATATTTATAAATATCACATTGTGTCTCTACTGTAAAAAGTAATAAAATCTGTAGGAGTAACAAAACCCAAAATGTGTAATTGCTACTGTAAAAAGGAGATGAAAAGAGGATGCTTTAAAGGTTATAGTTGCATGTATGTTTAACTGTGTCAGATGAATGACCATACTGCTGTTTTTGTTACATCATTGAGCAGAACTGTTAACATTATCATTGCTTGAATGTGTACTTTGCATGTTTTAACTTTGTAAGTTGAACAACTATTCCCAAGATGACAGCATGTAAGTTATCAAGTAATGATTTCTTAGTATTTTTTGTTCTTTTCTTTTTTTCCTTGGAATTTTGTATTGTTCCTTGGAATTTTGTATTGTTGCTTTTTTATATTTTTTTTGTTTTGTTTTGTTTCATTTTTAAATAAAATTTTAAAAATTGCTATATCTTCTTTGCTGATATTTAGTACTTCATGTTTCTAGAAATCTGTCCATTTCCTCTGTGTTTTCCACTCTATGTGAGTAGAGATTTTCAAAGTAGACATTCATGATCTTTTTAATTTCCATAAGATCTGTAGTAATTTCCCTCTTTTCAGTCCTGATTGCATGAATGTGGGTTCTTTCTTTCTTTTTCTTTATAAGATTAGCTAGAGGTTTGTCAATTTTGTTTATTCTCTCAGAAAACCAGCTTTTTGATTCTTTGCATTTTTTTTTAGTTTCAAGTGCATTGATTTCTGCTCCAATCTTTCCTATTTCCTCTCTTAGTTTCCTCTCTTAGTTTCAAGTGCATTGATTTCTGCTCCAATCTTTCCTATTTCCTCTCTTCTATGAACTTTGGGTTTATCTTGCTCTTCTTTTTCTAGAAGCTTGAGATGAAGCATTAGATTGTTTATTTGTGCTCCTTCTGTTTTATTGATATGACAATTAATTGCTATATATTTCCCTCTTAAGACTGCGTTCACTGCTTCACACAGGTTACAGTATGTTGTTTCTGCATTTTCATTGAATTGTAGGTACTGCTTTATTTCTTCTTTAATTTCATCTGTAGCCCACTGATTGTTCAAAAGGTTTCTATTTAATTTCCATGTATTTATGCCAGTTTTGCAATTTCTTGTGCCATTAATTTCCAATTTCAGTGCACTATGGTCACATAGTATGCATGGCATAATTTCAATATCCCTGCATTTACTGGAGAATATTTTATGGAATAATATGCTGTCTATTTTGGACAATGTTCCATGCACAGCTGAGAAGAATGTGTATTCTGATGTGGTTGGGTGCAACACTCTTTAAACATCCACTAAGTCCAATTGCTTGCAGGTATGATTCAGTTCTATTATTTGTTTGTTGACTTTTTGTGTAGTTGATCAATCTCTTTGTGACAATGGGCTGTTAAGGTCCCCGTAATAGTTTTGCTTTTGTGTATTTGGTTTTTCATGTCCTTTACTATCTGTCTTATATATTTGTGTGCTCCTGTGTTTGGTGCATATATATTTATAATGTTTACTTCTTCCTCTTGAATTTTTTCACTTACGAGTATATAGTGACTTTGTCTCTTTTAATGATTTTAGATTTGAAGTTCATATTGTGTGAAAATAGAATAGTTACCCTTTCTTTTTTCTGGGTTCCTGTTACATGGAAAACTGTTTTCCATCCTTTGACTTTTAATCTATGAGTTTCCTTTGGGTCAGATGTGTTTCTTGTATACAGCATATTATGGGATCGTGTTTCTTGATCTATTCTGTCAATATATTTACTTTGATAGTTGATTTGAGGCCATTTACATTTATAGACATCACTGATATGTACTGGCTCAACTTTGCCATGTTATGTTCCAATAGTTTGCTTTCTGCTTTTCCTTCTTATTTAATTGCTTGTCCTACCTGGTAGGTTCTTTCTGTTGCTATGGGGATTGTGGTCATTTTTATCACTGTCTGGTATCTCTTTCAATATGCTTTCCAGGGTTGGTTTGGTGGACGTGAATTTCTTCAGTTGTTCTTTGTCATGGAAATATCTTGTTTCTCCCTTAAATTTGAATGAAAGTTTTGCTGGGTGTGTCAGTCTGGGTTGAAAGTTGTTTTCTTTCAGGGCTTGAAATATCTCACACCAAGCAGGTCTTGAATTGAAGGTTTGTGCTGAAAAGTCTTCTGTGATTGTAATGGGCTTTTCTTGATTGGTGAGTTGTATCTTTTCTCTAACAGCTTCTGGTATTCTGTTTTTATGTTGTATGTCTGAGATATTAATTATTAAGTGTCTGGGTGTAGGTTTTTGTTGGTTGTGATTGTCTGGCATTCTATATGCCTCACTTATCTGCATATCAGATTTTTCCCAATGTTTGGGAAATTTTCTCCTATTATTTATGTTAATATTTTACTTATGTCATTTACATTGACTCCAGCATCTTCACTAATGTCTATTAAGCTTATATTGCTGCTCTTGTCATCATCTTGAAGCTTCTGAATTATCATTTCATGCTACTTTGTTATTTTTAAAATTTCTATACTTTTATGATCACTAATTGTGATCCTGTCCTCAAGGTCCGAAATTTTATCCTCAGCTTCATTTAAATGGTTTTGCATGTTTTGGATTGAATTTTTAGTTTCTTGGATGTCTCTTTCAGTTTGCTTCATGAATTCTGCTTGTTTTCTATATTGTTCATTCAAGGTTTTAATCAGTTTCCCATGTTCCTGTACTTTTTTCTCTATTTCTTCTTTAGTTGCACTCAGCAACTCCTTTACTAAGGTTGTTACTTCTGTTCTTTACCTGGGAGAGTACTTCTAATTTGATTTCCTCTATGGCCTCATGGAATTTTTTTTATTTCATTCACTATCTTTTCAGAGATTTCTGGTGTGTTACTTTTGGGGTCCTCTATTTCAGTGTCTCCTGTACTTGCACCTGGGGGACTCAATGTCTAAAGTTTCATTTTGCTTTGTCATTTTACCAATTTTTCCCTTTGATTTAGTGTTTGGCCCTTCAGACCCACTAATGTCCACTGTTGGTAGTGTGTATCTTCGTGTTCTACTGTAAGGTTGATATGTGTCCAATTGCTGGGTATCACCATCAATAGTTAGGCCAGTCACCTGACTTCCTGCTTCAGGGCATATTGGGTGAGTCCTATATTCTTCCTGGGCTGACAAGCCTAGTAGTTAATGATGTAGGTCAACTTTTAGTTCCTGCTAGTATTTTATCTTCAGGTTATTCCAGGTCATCAAATCTCCTTGTCTATTGTGTTTGTGTCTCCTGAGGCTCTATTGTGTCCCTATTGTGTTTCTGTGGGTCTCATAAGCCCTTTTGATTTTCTTCAAGTTGGGCAAGTCCTTCTTGGCACACTCCTCACTCTGCCTGATGTTTTCTGTGTGTAGGAAGGGGTCACTCTCACTCTTGTCAGACTTACCAAGGTCTTACAGTTAGTTAGAGAGAGCTTTACTACTGTCCCTGTTTAGCCACTGTACACTTCTACTTTAGGGGCATGCTCACTACACTGACTGAAGCCGACTGAGATCTCATTTTGGTGAGGCAGTCACTTAATCTCCCTTCAAGGAAGCACAGATAGTCCGCTGTAGTCCAAGGTTCCTATAGGCACAGAGTTCCAAGTTTGCCCTGTGCGGTGGGATTTCCCAGGAGCATGCGCAGTCAGGAAAACTTCTGCACAGTGGTTGCAGAAGTCTACAATCCACTTCATGCCCAGGAAGTCTCCCGGAAAGCAGCATATCAGGCTGTCTCTTTGGGACCCGAAAATCCTGGACCATAGAGTGGCCTGAGCTGTTTGGATCGAAAGTCTGCGCAGACCTGCATCTCAGCACGACTCTTTGGGACTGGTAAGCATGCCCTTCACCCGCAGGGAACTGCCTGGAGGTCGGCATCTGGGCCAGGTCTGTTTGGCCCCGTAGCCCCGCCCTTCAAGCCCAGGAAGTCTCCCAGAAAGCAGCATCTCAGGCTGTCTCTTTGGGACCCGAAAATCCTGGACCATAGAGTGGCCTGAGCTGTTTGGATCGAAAGTCTGCGCAGACCTGCATCTCAGCACGACTCTTTGGGACTGGTAAGCATGCCCTTCACCCGCAGGGAACTGCCTGGAGATCTGCATCTGGGCCAGGTCTGTTTGGTCACGTAGCCCCGCCCTTCACCCCCAGGAAGTCTCCCAGAAAGCAGCATCTCGGCCTGTC
>PVJX010043375.1:0-13703 GCA_004027295.1 Dolichotis patagonum
CCCCTCCCATCCCCTCCTCTGTTTTCCTTCTCCTTCCCTGCTCTCTTGTTCTCCTTTTGGTTTGAACATGTTCTTCCTACTTCCCCATATCCATCCTCCATTATGGTCCTTATTTACCCTTAGGGTTTCTCACACAAGAGAAATGCAACAATTATGAAATAATGTAACAAGCACTTAGATCTATACAAATGTAACTCATTTTTACTAGTTTTCCTTCTTTGAACTGAGTTTAGAGTTAATTTCTAAATTGTTCATTGGATTTCTTTATTTTTTTCTTTATTACTCTATGTCACCTAGATTCTTTCTCTTTCTTGTAAACTTTCTTTTTGTTGTTGCCATTTTGAGACAAGGTCTCATTATGTAGTTTAGTCTGGTCCTGAACTCATTTTGTATCCCGGGCTGGCCTTGAACTAACAGTGACCAATCTTGCTGCCTCAGTCTCCTGAGTGCTGGGGTTACAGGCTGCACCACCATGCCTGGATGCCTTTTTTTTTTTTTTTTTTTAGCTTCTTAAGATGGTCTTGCTATGTAGTCCAGACTGATCTTGAACTCACTATGTAGTCCAGGAAGGCCTTGAACTCACAGCAATCCTCCTGCCTCAGTCTCCCAAGTGCTAGGATTACAGACACATGTTGCCTGTCACCTGGCTGCTTTTTAACTCTTAATTGATACCAGGAAAAGTATGGCTACACTGACATTATAACTAGCTTGTGAGGGAGAGGGTTTGAACCTTTAGAGAAATGTAAAGTTGGAGTGCATGTCTTATTAACTTGAACAAATGTTTTTACCCCTCTGTGCCTCAATTTTCATGTCTGCCACTTGGTTTACTATTATAGTTCTTTTTCCTCTTCTTTCTTCTTCCTTCTTCTTTCTCTTCCCTCTTTTTCTTCTTGATGCTATCAGGGATTGAACTTGGAGCCTTGACCATTCTTGGGCAAGCTCTTTGTCATTGATCTACATCCCCAGCTTTTTTAAAAAAAATTGTTTTGAGATAGAGTCTTGCTATGTTGCTTAGGCTGGCCTCAAACTATGATCCTTCTGCCTTAGCCTCCTAGTTAGCTGGAATTATAGGTGTGTGCCATCATACCTAGATAACCGTTAAAACTCTATTTTTTTTTTTTGTCTTGAAGACATTTCCATTCCTGAGAATGCCTCTTTAAAAATGCCAGTATTTACACCCTGTAATTACAGCACTCAGAAGGCTGAGGTAGGAGGATCATTGCCAGTTCGAGACCAACCTGGGCTACAAGGTGAGCTCAAGTCTAGCCCTAACTGCATAGTGAGACCCTGTCTCAACCCCCCCCCCAAAAAAAAAAAACACAAACCAAAACAACAACAAAAAGAAAAAACACAAAAAGACACAAACCAGTATTGCTATGTTGAGGTTACCTTTGAACTTGTCTTTGCTAGCTTTTTAGTGTGAATTAAGTTAGGTTATAGTTGCTGATAGAATGGGTCAGAGCAGAATGTTGGATTGGGGGATGAGCCTGGCAAGAGGGCAGTTTTATTAGCTCATTTTACCTGTGCAAGAAGGGTGTCAGGGCCTCAGGGTATACTTGCTGCTGCCTGTTTTGTAGCTGACATCCACCTGCTTTTCCATAGCTGAGCGTGTGCCTGTACTCTCAGCCAGAAGTAAAAACTTGGTAAGCTTGATTCCCCCAAAGAATTCAGTGATGAAAATTAGGGCACTTGGGCAGATCTAATTGGCTGAACTGCATAAAGGGCAAAAGCTTTCCCTGGGGGCTCCTTTAATCTCCTATCATTATAGACTTTTAAGGTTAGACTAATTAAAATGTGCTGGCAGCTGGACCTAATACTTTTCTTGTACTAGGTCCTACTCCAGCTTTCTGGAATACTAGAAGTTTGCACAGGGTTGTTTTTCCTGAGGAGTGGGAGGTGGGCAGAGTGGATTTCTGTTTACTCATCTGTTGAATGCATGATGAGTGATACTTGTCCATAATTGGCTAACAGACATCTCTTGATGGGGGAAAATATTATCTGAGACCTGGATACGGACTGCATTTTGTTATTCTTGAGATTAATTCCTTGTTCCATTAACCCCCAAAGGCCTTGTTGTATTAGCTGGAAAATCAATTCTATTGCCCCAAGAATATGAGGTAGTCTTCTCTGGTATGTGTCTTCTTCCAACCAGAAAAAGGGTTAAGGAAGGGACCCCAGTTATCAAGTCAGGACTTGTGTTTTATACAGTTGTCTTTTGATGTGTGTCTCATACACCATTTTACAGCTGAGGACATATATTTAGAGAAGGAAAATAACTTGTCTGATGGTGGTTGCTACTTACAAGCAGCTGAATCAGAATTCAAATCCTGGTCTCTCTCAAGCTTCTGGTTACTCTCCTAAGATAACACCAATGACTTCATGTCCTTTTATGTTTCTTGGCTTAGCTAAGCTGTCACCTCCAGAAAGTCTTTTCTAATTCCTTTAGCCAGAAGGCTGATTTCTCTGCCTTCTTCATCTGGCTGTTCCCATTCCTGCAAGGTGTGATACTTAGGATGTGTTTGTTAAGGAACTGAATGAAGTTGTAGTGTTGGAATTTCTTGTGCCATAACAGACTGATGACAGTAGGGTTTGGGCAGAGTCTTGGCTTTCTTCCTAAGTATAGCCAGGCCTGCATTTTCATGATTTGCCCAGGGTGAGCTGTTTACACTAGAGGCACGGGTCTTCTAGGCAAGGTGCCTTTTGGTTTCCCAGGAGCAGGCATCACTTCCTTTAGGTTATTTTTCTTGACATTTGGCTTTAGAGTTTGTTTCTTTCTGTAATCTTATAACCAACCAAGTTAGGTTTAGTTCTCTCTGGAGTAGAGAGATATGACAAAGCCCAGCCCTCAGCTTTGGTTGCTGGACTGTTTCTGATTGTTTCAGTAGTTGATTGTTTTGTTTGCAAAACGCACACTTTGTAAGAATTATTAACCTAGTATTTGGGCCTATATTTGCTGAAATCTATGCCTACTGATACCTATTGGTTCATAGGATAAAAAGGCGTTCCTGGGGAAAGCAAGCACATGTAGAGATGTTTTTATAAGTTTGATTATCTTTCTCAATGACTTGAAAGTAATTATAAAAATATTTTTAGGCCTTTTTCTATGCGTATAGAATATATGCTTAATTTTTTTTTTTATCGGTACTGGGGATCGAGCTCACAACGGTGTGCTTACAAGGCAGGCACTTATGCCGCTGAGCTAAATCCTCAGCCCCTATATGCTTAATTTTAACATAAAATTTCTTTGGGAAGAAATGGCAAATTGGAACATAACAAAATACAGTGGAAACACCTTTAATGGAAAGCCAGGGATGCAGCTCAGAGTGCATGCCTGGCACGTGCAGGGCCTTGTTTGACTAGTTTAATGTCTAGTATCATAATTTAATGTCTAGTATCATAAACAAAATAAAATAACAACAAAATTTATTATTGAAAAGAGTGATAATTTTTTTTTTTTGTACTGGGAATTGATCGTGACCCTGTGCTTGCCAGGCAGGTACTATGCCACTGAGCTGTGTCCCCAGCCCAAAATGTTAATAAAGTATATCTCATCATAGAAGGGAACATAGTGTGTGTATGTGTGTGTGTTGTTTTGTTCTTTCTGGTGCTGAGGATCCAACCCAGGACCTTGCGCATGCAATACAAGAACTCTACCACTGAGCCACATCCCCAGCCCTAGTGTGGGCTTTTTGATTGTTGTTATTTGTTTGCTTTGTTTTGATATAGTGGGACATCTGAAATAGCTTAGTCAAACAAAATGAACTAGATAGTGGCATAACACTCCTTTTGGTTTCTGTTAGAATAGGTTATATTCTTAGGAGCAGCAAGAAGAATAAATTCTGGGACTAAAGAAAATTGTGCAGAAACTCAGTTTCTCTACTCAGTTGTGTCCTTGGGCTAGTTACTAAGCTTTCTCTGTGTCTGTTTTCCTATCTGTTAAATGAGAATACTGCCTACCTTGTTTAATTTTATGAGGGTTAAATAAAGTTATGTATGAGAAAGTGTTTTGGAAATTTTGAAGTGCTGTTATTTTCATACTTACTGAGTGACTGGAACCAATTTACTTGCACTGCAAGGAAGTTTTTGGTTTAAGATATGGCTTGAGTAGGTGGAAGGAAGGATGCAGAATTAATGGATACATAGTTGAGTGCTATTTGGGCAGTAGCTGAGAGGAATTCCTGTAAGGTGAAGGAAAAGAACACATTCATTCCTCCATACATATTTGTTGAGCCCTGCATAGTGGAGGAAAAAGAAATACTGGCACCACTAAATGTGCAGTGTGCAGTGTGGAAGAAGCTTGGCTCACAATCAAAACTCCATAAAGACAAGGGTTCTTATCTGTCTCATACATTGCTATGTATTTACCCAGGAGTAGTGTCTGCTACTTCATAACCTGTCAATAAATATTTGTTGAAAGAAACATTAAATTTTGGAATCAGAAGACTGGATTTATATTTGGATTCTGCACTTAATAGCCCTTATCCTGAGCAAATGAGTCAGTTGCCAAAACAATTCAGTGGAAGAATCCTTGTTTATGTAATGAGAATTCTTGTTTATTGAGGTCTTAGGAAAAAAACTGTTAAAAGCCTTAGCTTATGGGTAACTGTTTAATAGTTCCTTTTATTTTCCTTTTTTGAGCTAGGTGTGGTGGTGCACGCCTTTAATTTTAGCATTTGAGAGATTGAAGCAGGAAGATCTCCTGAGTTCTTGGCCAGTCTGGGCTGCTTAGTGAGTTCAAAAGCAAGTTCTTTTTGGTTTGCAAAATACAGCAGGAGCATAGAGGAAGAAGCAGAGCCGCTGGGAGAGGTTAGACAAGGGCCTGATAGGTTTAATACAGTCTTTCTAATGTATGAGATTAGAACAATTGATATTATTTTCTCACAAAGAGGAGCACTCTTGGAATAAGCAAGGGTTTTGGAATTGGTGCTGTCTGCCTCTTCACATTTCCCATGATCTGTCTTTCCAGGCAAGGTCACATTTGCACTGCAGGTTTGTGTAGAAGTTGTTTCAGAAGAGAAAAGCTCTACTGAGAAATTTGGACTTAGCTGATTTGGTTTGGGTTTTTACAGCCAGTCATCACTTCCCCTCCCCTTACCCTCAACCCTTCAATAATTTTTAGTTATGGCTTTGAAAACATGCACTCAGCTTGACTCCTGTTCCAGATCAGTTGTAAATTCTCTTAGGAGGTAGAGCAGAACATGTTCATTTGAGTTAATCAGGTATTTATGAGTTGACCTTTCCAAGTGAAAACCTAATTTTCCTCTCACGCCTGAGTAACTCTAAGGCTAAGAGCTCTGTTCTGAGGCATTCCTGGAACTGTTGGAAGTTATGACAGGTTTGCTTGCCCTTGTCAGATAATCACAGAGTCCATTGGGATTTACCTGCCCCTCAGCAAGGGTGTCTAGAATCTCTACCTTTTTTAAAAAAATTACTTGTTTATTTTTATTGATATATGCTTGTAGTATGTGATGATCATATTTCTTGTGGTGAGTTGTAGAACTTTTTTCCTGTGGTTTTTAGATCACAGGGAAGACCACTGTCCTTTCTTTGATCAGCATAAAAGACTTTGGAACTTTCTTTTCTGGTTTACTTTCTTGGGAAAATGAATAAAAAGGGAAGAAGTATTTGGCTATCAAGCAGAAAAGATTCTTGCTTGTGAACTGAAGATGATTGGCAAGAAGTATGTAAATGACAATGTCCCTGGATGGGAGTGGTCAAGCACTGGGTAAATTAGAGTTGATTTGGGGATTAAATGGGCCTGGGGCTCCCTAGGAATGGAGTCAAATATTCTTGTTATGTCTGCAATGCCCTCCTTTGGGAGATGAATATTGCTGTGTGAGAGATCTTAAATGTGGGTTGGAGAGAAGGGAATGAGAAAGGTTAAGGAAATAAGGGACAGAGGGAAGAAAAAGGAACTTTGTTAAATTGTTACTGTTACTCTATGCTAGCTACTTCACATTATTTATTTCCTTTAATGTTCACATTACCTTCGTGAGGTAGATATTATTAGTATTGTTTCATAGGTGATAAAATTGAAGCCCATAGAGGTTAAGCAACTTTTCCAAGCTCTCAAAGGTAGTGAATGATAATAATTATTATGATCATTACTTATTAGTTATATAGAAGACACAACTTTTTAAAAAAATCACATGAAAGATTACTATTACTTTTGCATTGGAATTAGCCTTCATTACTTGCAAAAGGCCACTTCTTTAGCAGTGTCGGTGCAGGGATTTTAAATAGGTCTATCTGATTACAAAGTTTATTTTCTTGTTCATGTCACTTGGAAAGTGAATTCAAATAGAGTCACGAAAGCAGGGCAGGTGTTTTTTCTTTGTGTCCCCTAACTGTATGACAGTGCCTACCACATTGTTAGTGTTCAACAAATGTTTGCTGTGAAATCTACCTCTGCTGTCTCCATAGCTCATTTATCTGCTGTGGTTCCGTAATAGCCAGTTGCCTCCTGCTTCAGCTTCTTAGCTCCCTATCTTCTCTCTACAATTTAGCCTTATTCTTCTAATTCTTTGTGAACTCTGTCCAGCCCCATTACTATCCTGCTTCTTTTGTATCTTTTTTTTTTTTGGTACTGGGGATCAAACTCATGACCTTGCGCTTGCCAAGCAGGAGCTTACACCACTGAGCTAAATCCCCAGCCCCACTATCCTGCTTCTTAATCCCTCTGTCCCTTTGCTGCATTCTTTTGCTCCTGTTATTGTTCATCATCACCCTCCAATCCTGCCCGTTCTTTTATATTTTCTCTAACTAATCATAGAAACTTCCTTTTCTAGACTATAATCTTCTTAGTCTGTGTCATATAGTTTGGCACCTAATTATCTACTGTTTCACTCTTTACTGGTTACATGAACATTAATCTTCTCCCCAGCCAGCTGATGGTAGTTATATTATAATGACCCCTCAGGTGGGATTGTGCTGTGCACTTTAGAAAGTATTCTATTCAAGACCTGTCTTTTTGCTCACCACACCTATAGCAACTCAATGATATATGTCAGAAGAGGATTATTATCTCCATATTGCTGTGAAGCATATTGCATATAGCAAAGAAAACAAATGCAAAGAAGGCAGGTGACTTCTCAAGGTTATATATCTAAACAGGGACAGAACTGAAACTAAATCTCACAGCTCCTGACTTCTGCTTTTAGCCCCTTCTACATTGGTGTTTCTCTTGGCACTTTCTCCCACCGCCTTCAAGAGCCATTCAGGACAGAACATAAACCTTATAAGTTTTTTTTTTTTGTACCAGGGATGGAACTCATGACCTTGGGGCTTTCCAGTGCCACTGAGCTAAACCCCTGGCCCAAACCTTGTAAGTTTTCAGGAGGTTTGATTGGTAATCCAGTGAATGGCAGAGTAGCCCAAAGAACAATCTAGGTACCTCTCAAGGTGTCATTGTTCTGGGTTACTGTTAGCTGCAGGAGATTCTTGTCTCTGTTGTGAACTAAGAAACATGGAAATATTCTGATTGATCAGGACATGTTGTCATGGAGATCCACAAAATAGGACAGGTTGTATAGTGCTCGACAGTTTCATGTTGTGGCAATGGGCTAAGCTGGAAAGCTATGAAAGCAGAGTTTGAAATCTGGCTTTTGTATTGTTCATTAGCTTTATGACCTAGGTAAATTTTCTGAGCCTTAGGGCTATTGTGAGAATGTATGTAAAAGCCACGCAAAGGCTCTTAACAAACTACTTGTTGGTGATTTTTATCAATCTTACTTTATTTTAATATTATTTTAAATCTTTTAAAGTTTTATTAGTAAATGTTTACAGTACATAATGATTACATTCATTGTGGGAATCACTGTGGGAATTTAACTTTAAGTATACAGTTCCTAAAGGGCATGAGGAGCTGCTGTGCCTCTGACCTTTGCATGTTACTCCTTCAGTTTTCACTTCCAGGCCTCAATGACCACACACTGCCTTGGGGCCCTTTGGCTGATAGGGACTGTGCTTGAGTCCTGCACTCAAATTCTCTGGTCTCTGGGTTTCTGTTGCCTGATGGGTTAATGAAAATAGCATGTAAAGAGGTGGGACATAGTTTTGGTGTCAAACTTTGGGAATAAAATCCTTGTTTTTCTGAACGATTTTGGATTTAGGATTGTTACTTCTGTAAAGTCAAGAATCTGGTTGTTGCTGCTGGGTGAGGTGACCCATGCCTGTAATCCCAGCACTTGGGAGGCTGAGGCAGGAGGATCCTTGTGAGTTTAGGACCAGCCTCGGCTACAAAGTGAGCTCAAGCCCAGCCTGAACTGCATGAGATCCTGTCTCAAACAAAACAAACAAACAAAAAACCAAAAAAACCCCTAGTTGTTATTGAGGGATTTTAATTATTTCTGAAAGTAGATGTAGCTCCAAAGTTGTTTTTTAAATACTTTTCTAGTCTTTATGAATCCACAATCCTCCCCAAAAGAAAAATACTGTAATCAGATTCAATCTGTTGTGTAGTGGCAGCGATATGTTTGGTGTCCAGCTCTCTATTAGTACCACTGAAATGGCTGCTTCTAGAGAGGCCAGTCAGCCCCTTTCCTGTATTCTCCAACCATGATCTGGTCTATGCTGTAGGGGAAATAGGATGGCACACGTGGGCCACTTCACTTGGATCCAATTTAAACAGATCCTTTCTTGCTTGCTTTCTTCTTCTTCTTCTTCTTCTTCTTCTTCTTCTTCTTCTTCTTCTTCTTCTTCTTCTTCTTCTTTCTTCTTCTTTCTTCTTCTTTCTTCTTCTTTCTTCTTCTTTCTTCTTCTTTCTTCTTCTTTCTTCTTCTTTCTTCTTCTTTCTTCTTCTTTCTTCTTCTTTCTTCTTCTTTCTTCTTCTTTCTTCTTCTTTCTTCTTCTTTCTTCTTCCTTCTTCCTTCTTCCTTCTTCCTTCTTCCTTCTTCCTTCTTCCTTCTTCCTTCTTCCTTCTTCCTTCTTCCTTCTTTCTTCTTTCTTCTTCTTCTTCTTCTTCTTCTCCTTCTTCTTCTTCTTCTTCTTCTTCTTCTTCTTCTTGTCTTTTTGAGACAGGGTCTCTCTATGCAGTGCAGGCTGGCCTTGAGCTCACTTAGAGCCTAAGCTGGTCTGGAACTCGCAAAGATCCTCCTGCCTCAGCCTCCCGAGTGCTGGGATTACAGATGTGAGCTACCATGCCAGGCTGATCCTTCATTTCTTATTGGGGATTTTAGACTGCCTGACACATAGAAAATGACTAGAAAATCTGAGTAAAGAAACAACTCCTTGCTAAAATAGCAGATTTGGATGGCTGTAGAAGGAGAGGGAGAGACTAAAAGCTTCTTAGACAGTTAGACAGAGAAGCATTAAGTAACTTTTGAGTTTTTCCTTTTATAGTATGACACCATGGATCATTTATTTAAAAAGCAAAACGAGACAAAAATTTGAGTTGAAAGTCATGACATTCACTAGCATTTAGTATGTTCATGATATTGTGCAACCTTTGTCCAGTTCAAAACAATTTTCATTATCCCAAGAGAAACATAGCTATTGAGCAGTTGCTTTCCCTTTTCCTTGGCAGCTACCAATCTGTGCTCTGTCTCTATAGATTTACCTGGTCTAGGAATTTCATATAAATGGAATCGTGTAATATGTGATCTTTTAAGCTAGGTGAGGTGGCACACACCTGTAAATCTACCTACTTGGGAAGCTGAAGTAGTAAGATCACAAGTTAATGGCCTTTTTGGTCTGGCTTCTTTCACTTAACATAGTGTTTTAGAGGTATCTTGTGTCACTACTACATTCTTTCTTGTAACTGGGTATTTTAATGTATATATGTACCAAAATTTTTCTATCCATTCATCCATTGGTGGACATTTGGGTGTTTTCACATTTTGTCTATTACAAATAGTGCTGCTATGAACATATATGCACATGTATTTATTTGAATTTGTTTTCAGTTCTTCTGTGTATGTGTCTAGGAGTGGAATTGCTAGGTTGTGTGGTAATTCTATTTTTAGTTTTTAAGGAACTGACAAAGTATTTTCTACAGTGACTGAACCATTTTATACTCCCACCAACAATGTACAAGAGTTCCAGTTTGTGTATCTGTTTACCAACATTTATTATTTTCCACAGTTTTGGTGATAGCCATCCTAGTGAATATGGAATAGTATACCTCATTTTTTTCTATCAGTGATGAGGATTGACATACATGCTGGGCAAACATTCTACCACTCAGTTACATCCCCAACTCTGGTTTATTTTTATTTTTATTTTTTTTTAAGATCAACACTAGGGATTTATATTTTTTTAATCAACACATAAAATTGCATATAGTTATGGGTTGTCATGTGACATTTCAATGCATGTATATATTGTATAATGTTCAAATTCCAGTAAGCTTATTTCCTTCAACATTTATTGCTTCCTTGTAATGAGAAACTTTTTTCAAAATGTTTCAGTTTTTAAAAAAATATAGTACATTGTTGTTGCCTATAGTCACTTTCCTGTAGAACACCAGAGCTTATTTTTCTTATGTAATTATAACTTGATACACACTGACTAGTCTCCCCATCTCTTCCCACTCCCTAGTTTCTCCCCAGCCTCTGGTAACCAGTATTCTATTCTTAACTTTTGTGAGATAAACTTTTTAGTTTCCACATATGACTGAATATATGCAGTATTTATCTGTCTAATTCTGACGTACTTTAGTTAACATAATGACTTCTTGTTTTATCCTTGTTGATGTATTAATAGTATTTTATGATTTTTATAGTCAAATAGTATTCCATTGTATATGTGGTCCACATTTTCTTTATTCATTCATCAATAGATGAACACTTTGGTGATTTCTATTTCTTTGCTATTGTGAATAGTGCTATAATAAACATCAGAGTGTAGGTGTTTCTTTGATGTACTGATTTAACTTCCTTTGGATATATTACAAATAATGATATTGCCAGATCATTTAATAGTTTTTTAAAATTTTTAAAGAAAAACTTTAGTAGGGTTTTCCTTAATGACTGTGGTTTTTAAAAATTTTTATTTTTTATTTTTTGGTTAAATTTCAACAAGCTTGGTTTCTTTTTCTTTCTTTCTTTTCTTTTCTTTAATTTTTTTTTTTTTTTTTTTTTTGAGACAGGGTCTTGCTATGTATCCAGGCTGGCCTTGAACTCAGTGTGTAGCCCCGAGTGGCCTCAAATTTTTAGCATTCTTTTTGCCTCAGCCTCTCGAGTGCTAGGATTACAGGTTTGTACCATAATGCATAATGGCTGTTTTAATCTACACTAATAGTGTGTAAGGATTCCCTTTTTTCCTACATCCTCCTCAGTACTTGTTATCTTCTGTCTTTTTGATTTGATTTTAAGGGAATGAACTATTTAATCTAGCAGAAGAAATTTTGAGATAATCTAATGTTGAGGTGGTGGCATGGATAACTGTTGGGGGCTTTTATCCAGATCTGTATTGAAAATCAAGAGAAAGAACCCAGCAGAATGATTTAAAACATTGTGAATCTGGCCAGAAAGCAGGTTTTAGTAAAGCTGTTGACTGCAAAGGCAGAACAGAGGAGAACTTGGCTGCTGAAAAGGAAAGGACAATGGAAAGGATGTCCTGAGGACATGCCAAGAAACAGCAGGACTCCAGCCTTTGCAGCCTCAAAGTTGGTTGCAAAATTGAAAGAATTTGCTTTGAGAAGAGAGCCCTAGAGCACTGAATTCTAGAATGTTTGTATTCTAGAGAATTTGTTTCTCAGGATTGGGTTCAGTGTGCTCAGCAATCTAAGCACTCAACCCTTATAGCCAAGAGAAAAATGTGACTACTGCCCCAGCTGGTGGCAGGCCTAGGTGTCATCTATGTAGTGCTGGTTTTAGGTGCATACTGAATGCAAGAGTTGTTGGGTCAGGAAGTCTTCTACCCAAATATCAGAAGGCCTGGGAGTGTGTCCTTAAGAGGTCAGTGTGTGAAGTTATGAACGTGAAGCCAAAGGAGACTCCAGAAGGTTTGAGAAGCTAGACGTGTGGATCATCTGAAGAAAGCTGCAAGTAGTGAGCAAAGCCAGCCAAAAAGAGAAGCCATAGGAGCTTCAACCACCAGAAGTCCTGTAGGGGTGGAGCTACTCAAGGCCTTTGGAGTTCACAACTTGCCACAGATTGCTTGGGATGCTGGACACAAAACTATAGGATTTGATGTTTCTTTGCTGGATTTTAGCTTGCTTTGTTCTCTTTCCTTCCTTCCTTCCTTCCTTTCTTTTTTTTGACACAGGATCTCGCATGTAGCCCAATGTGGCCTTGAACTCTCAACAAACCTCCTGTGTCAGCCTTTGGAGTGCTGAGATGACAGCCCATTCCTTTTTGTTCTCCTTGTTGTACCTTTTGGAATAGAAATGTCAATCTTGTGTTGGAAGTGTTTATATTTCTTTTCATTTGTGCAGGGACTTGCAGCTAAGGGTTTGCCTTAAATCTCAGAGGAGACTTTGGACTTGAACTTTTCAGCAGTGCCTAAACTCTTAGGACTTTGGCAACTCTTAGAGGTTGTCTTAGTTACTTTTTACTTATCGCTGAGACAAAATACCTGATGCCCAAAGTTGGGAAAGGAAAGGTTTATTTCTTACAGTTTTGGAGGTTTCAGTCCATACTCAGTTGGCTCCAAGGCAGGGTGGCATGGCGGGACCGCAGTTCATGGCGGCTGTAAACCGCAAGCGGGAACCGGCAAGAGAGACACACCTTCCTGCCATTACATCACATCTTGGCTCCACCCCTTAGAAGGGTATAGCACTGACACCACCAATCCAAGCACTAGACAATGAAGCAATCACAAATGCACAATGCAAATACATGAGGCCTGGGGGCCACCGACATAAACCATGGCATGGTAGACTAAATGCCTTTTGCATAACGGGCTCTGCATGAGTATTTGGTAGGACCAGGGGCAGAAAGTCATGGCTTGTGTCTAGATGTCCCCCTAAGCCTCATGTGGTCATAGGTGGAGCTTTTAGAGGTGGCTGGATCTGGGGTGTGTGATGCTGTGATTTAGTGTGTGATGCTGAGATTAAGGGCCTGTGATTACTAACCACCCTGGGGATAAATATAAGGGACAGAAAGAGCCACTGTGGTCATTTGCTGCTGTCAACTTCCCTGCTGGCTGCCTTCTGTTTGCCTTTTTTGCCATGGGCTATTTCTCCTTTGCCATGTCCCTGTGCCATTTTACCCTGCCTTGGAGCCAGCTGACTATGGACATTAATCATGAGGAGTTGGTACATGTGTATGCCACATTGTAGTTATTTTTTCCCCCTTTTTTGAGACAGGGTCTCATTCTGCAGTTCAGGGTGGCCTTGAACTCACTTTGTAGTCCATGCTGGCCTCGAACCCATGGTGATCTTCCTGCCTCTGCCTCCTGACTTCTGGGACTACAGGCATGCACTGCATCCTGAGTTTTAATTCTTTTTAACCCTTTCCACACCATTTTCTTTCCTTTTCCTTTTTTTTCTTCTTCTTTTTTTTTTATTAGTACCAGGGATCGAACTTACGACCACATGCTTGCAGGGTAGGCACATGTGCCACTGAGATTAATCTCCAGCCCCTTTTTTTGTTTTTTAATTGTTACATTTTCTTTTCTGATTGGAAGTCTTCCTCTAGGACTTCAGCCTGCAAAAGTGAGAATTTATCGGCCATATTCCCATGTCAGACGTTAGCCTGAATGTATTCTTCAGTATGGGCCCACCATTGGGTGGGTGGAAGATACAATTACTTTGGCTCATG
>PVJX010043376.1:0-13714 GCA_004027295.1 Dolichotis patagonum
AGTTTGGTACAGTTTGGTTTTTACAAGATGAGAAAGTTCTGGAGATTGGCTGCAAAACAACACAAATATACTTAGCATTACTGAACAGCACACTTAAAAGACATTTAAGATAGTAAACTTTGGATATTTTATTACAAAAAATTTAAAGTAGCAATCAATAAAACTGAAATAAACTGATGATGGCAACAGCAGAGGGAAATTATAGACTCACAAGAAGTGGGAGAATTGTAAGCCACGTTCATTGGCTAGGCAACACCCTTGTGGAGAATATAAAGCACACCAAGTTTATGAAGATGCAAAAAGTAGCCCTATTAAAAGTCAAAATACTGTTTATTAACTGAAGAGACTACCTATCCTGTGTGATAAGCACAACGGGGTAAAATGCTGCAGTCATTTGTTTGATGTTGTTTAAGGTCCTAGACCTCTTTGAACTCACGATCTCACATTTACCAGGCAAGCACTTGAACCACTGAGCTAAATCGCCAGTCCCCAGTCCTGGACCTCTTTGACCAACCAGGGCAGGCTGTGCAAGTCACAGAAAAATGTGTGCATTCAGCTTCAGGGCGTTCAGACTTCTGGCAGCCTACCTAAGGGATTCGGTGCGAGGATTAACAACTTAGCCTGAGAAAAACCTGAAACGGTGTTTGTGAGCTGTGCTGATACAGAGATGGTGAATGGACACAAAACTAAGAGTTAAAAACAGAACAGACTAAAATATAAACACTAATTCCATTCCATAAAAGGCCAGAACAAGGCAGCTGGAGGGAAGCAGGAGGAAAGCCAGAGTCTAATATGGCAGTAACAGAAGAGGAAGCAGGGCAGGGGGTCACAGTAAGTACTCAGCACCGAATACCACACACCAAAAACCTGCACTCATTGTCCACTTCACAGCTGAGGAAAGTGGGCCAGGTCACCACACATAATTTACTCCCAGTCACAAAAATGGCAAGCCGTAGTCAGGATTGGCATTCAGATTCACTGTGACAGGTCCAAGCCAGATACCAGGGAGGCTGAGGAATCAAAGAGGAACCACAAACCAGGATCTCACTGGGGAGACCCCACCAGCCGGCACCTGGGGCATTCTCTGGTGAACTGTTCCACTGTGACAACAGCCTCACACCGACAGGCCACTCTGCTTACTCTATCACCACTTCTAGGCACAGGAAGGAGTATCTGGGGACCTGCCATCCACACTCACACCCACGTACTCTGCAATTAACTCCAGTTGGAAGTCCAGGTTAAATATGAAAAGTGAAACTACACAAGTGCACATGAAAATATAGATTTACAGACTCAGGGTCAACAGGGACTAAGCATAACACCAAGTGTACAAAACCACAGTAGTTTGATTAACCTCAGACAATTTTGTGTATGCCTCTGGTATGTCCAAACCATAAGGAAAATTAAAAAACATACACTAGAAAGTATTTATATCAAATATAACAGATTATTAGTATTCTTAATATATAAATTGCTTTTATAAAACTGATAGAAATACAAACAATGAGTAGAAAGTCACACAGGCTGGGTCAACACATGAGAGCAACCTTCAATTTCACCACAGGGCAGGTAAGTAGGCCTGACATTCAAATAGCAAAGGTGTTTACATCATAATACCCATTCTGAGCACAAGAGTCTGCTTTTCTCACTAAAGAAAACATTAATTTAGAAAATCCCTCCCTGGAGGGCAACTTAGTAACAGAAACCTAAGGTTTTAAGAAATCTGACATGGTCATTTTCTTCTAGAAGTAGGTCTACCTCAAAGACATAGAGATGTAGCAAAGACATCAAAGCATTATTTCCTAAAAGAATTACAAACCCATGTATCTAAATGAGACTTTAAACTGATACAGCTTTGTAATGGAATACTGCATCAACACTAACGAAGATGCTTTAATTGACAAGGTGTTAAGGCAAGACACACAAAATATAATTTAAGTATAATCCCACTTTTTAATAAAACTGCATGTATCTGATGCATGGGGGGAAAAAAACCTCTAGAAGCAGATATGGAAGCAGTGGAAAATTATCAAGGATTTTTTTTTCTAATTTTCTTTTGGCAAGCTTCACTATAAACCCTTTTTCCACGTAAGAACTTACTAATTTGAGATGTACTGCAGGGCTGAGGGCTGGAGGCTAAAGCAGGAAGCAACCATCCTAACCACCTGATGGAGAGGTGCAGCAGGTACCCTATCCCAAAGGACAGAACAAGGCCATAATCCTTGGAAGGTACATAATTATATCCTTATTTTTAGTTATTTTGCTATCTTCCCCTTGCTGCTCCAAGTCTGCATCCATGTATTTTTGCATGTTAAATATGAAGTTAGGAGACATACCACAACTGCCATCCTATCGTGACATTTCTTTCAATCCAGCACCATGCCACAATGAGTACCACACAGGGCTAGAGGTTAAGATTTTCTCCGGAGATTTAATTGCACACAGAAAGGAAGGCTGCGTGGCACTAAAAGTCCTTGCAGTCCTTTAACAAAAACTGGCAGCTGGCACTCAAGGCCAGTTGTTGTCGGTCCACTTTTTGTATGCAGGACATTTCCCTAGTTCTCAGTGTCTCCAACCTAGGAATACAAGGGAGACTTGGTATCTGTTCTCAATTTTTGTTTTTTAAAAAATTTTAAACTCAGGGGTCGGGTGGGGTTTAGCTCAGCAGTATGAGTGCCTACTTGGCAAATGCAAGGTCGTGAGTTCAATACCCAGCACCCCCCCCAATTAAATTCAACATTTGATACTCTTATGCCCCATTACTTTAATTGGCACAGAAGCACCATCAGCCCACTGGATTCTAATGGACCATCCCCTGCTTTTAGGAAGTCTGGAGAAAAACCGAATTTAGACCATGCATGATCATGGAAACCGATTACTGAAACACTACCATCAACACAGGTAAAGATCCAGTCTTCAGCTGGGCTTGGTAGCACAGGTCTATAACCCTAGGTACTTGGGAGACTGAAGCAGGTTTCCAAGTGCCACACCAGCCTAGGCTATTTAACAAGACCCTACCTTGAGATAAAAACAAAAAGGGATGTAACTGAGGATGTAACTCAGTATGAGAGCCCTGAGAGCTCAATTCCCAACACCACTAAATCAACTAGGAGAGGCTGGGAGTATAGCTCAGCTGGAGAGCCCTGAATTCAGTCCCCAGTAACACACACTGAAGCCCTTTGCCCTCACGGAAGGCAGTGAGCTCAGCCCTCAGCTGCAGCCTTATCTCCACTAGCCCCATTCCACAACTATTTCCAATACCAAACATTTACCCTGTAGGTTTTTAGCCTGCTGCAGTTGCTGGGAAAAAGTGCCTCTGGATTAGAACCAAGTTTCATAATCATTATATAAAAGACAAGATAAACAAACAGCGCTGACAAGAGGGTGGCAGGATGAAAGGGCTAAGCGCCCAAGGGTAACACACAAAGGAAACCAAGACTGTTTCTGGAGACTGAGGCAGCAGCCTTGCACCCACACATGGCAATACCCACTCTTGAGGACGGGCTCTGCTGCAGTGTAGCATGCCATTGTCCTCTCCCAAGCACCTCAGGCCAGCCTCTCAGTAGTATACAAATGAGGAAGCGACAGAACACGCAGTGAGCCAGGACTGCAGCTCTCTCAACAAGATTTCAGGCCACACTGCCCACCCTCTCGGTTTGTCCCCACTCTGGGTGTTCAGTTCAGGACTCATCTCCCTGTCCCAAGTGACTGAGCCCTACAGATCACCTAGGCCTACCTCCACGCCCTCCTTTACAACATGCACCCCCTTTCCCAGCGGCACCTAGTCTGAGCCCAAATTTGGCTCTTGTGAAACAGTACAGCGCCCAGTGACGCACGTCCTGATGAGCTCCCAGATGAGTCACTGTAGCCCTTCCCCACCCGGGACACAGTTTCCATGTATGACACACGCTGGATTCCAACTGCTCCCACCCACACTCTGGCACTTTGCTTAATATAGCACTTGCACAAACAAGGAAGCCCAAACTTTTCAGTCACCTCAAAAGAAAAATGAAGCTGAGAATTACGTGCTTAAACCCAAATGCCAAAGACTGGAAACATGAAACATGCTGTATGTCCATCCTCTTATTTAAAATATTCTCCCCAAATAATTAATTAAAAAATTATTGCGCTTTTACAGTCCCCGTTTCACAACAGTATACCCGAAAATATTTCCCCATACAAGCAATGAGTAGTACACTTTTAAGTTCATACCCGTAAGTATTTCCCCATACAAGCATGGAAATACACAGGGAATGTTCCAGCATATTACATGGGCAAAGTACTTCCCACATACACATTCATCTTTGACCGTGTGGCTACTCATCACATCTTAAACATTGCTAGCTCGCAACAGTACACAGGGTATGTATGCCGCACTGCCCACCAGTTTGCAGACCATTCCGGACCCAAACGGTCTATTTGAGTAAAGGTTCCCAGCTATACCAATGGCTCAATTAGTTGGTACTAGTAAACCATGAATCGGGGCCTAAGTCTCAAAGACATAATCACCTTCATTGTGAGCACAACAGGACAGGGGTTGAGAAATGTAACAGCAATACAAAGATTTTAAGGAGCTTAGAATGCAAACCTTTATTTATGCTGTAAAGGAGAAGAAAAGACATTAGTAATTACATACATGATGCAACACAAGAGTTCTTACCTTACAGAGCAATAAACAAGCGCTTTTACAGCCCCCATTTCACAACAGTATACCCGAAAATACTTCCCCATACAAGCATGAGTAGTACACTTTTAAGTTCATACCCAGAAATATTTCCCCATACAAGCATGACTAACACACTTCAAGTTCTAGTGACAGTGACCCAATCACTGGTTAGGAACACACCAACTTATTAGCATTTTTTTTTTTGGTACCGGAGATCAAACTCATGACTGCACATTTGCAAGGCAGGCACTTATGCCACTGAGCTAAATCCCCAGCCTAGCATTTTCTTTAAAAAAACCAAACAGAAAAATCAAGGATGAAAGCATTAAGGATTTAAATATTTTAAGAGAAATTAAAGGGATATATTGAAAAGCCACTGATACCACTTCACCAACCCGACAAAGACAGCTCAAAAACAAGTATGGCTTTCAGTCTCTAAATTTTTACTAATTTTATCCAGTAAGGTGCCTGCTTTTCTCTAGTGTTGCTATTTTCCCCTCAAATGATTGTAATAGTTTTCACTGTCATAAGTTTTCACTGGATCAGTTATATAACACAAACATTCAAACTAAAGATGCAATGTATGTATTATTCACTGTAACCTTAACCAAGGTATCTGCATTGTTCGCTACTACATATCAAAGTAACTTCAGTGACCACCAAAGGTTATTCTGGTTCTTGTTGTCACAAAGACTATGAGTCATGCACAAGATAAAACAAGCAAGCACAGGTTTTGCTGTTGTAATTACTGACCCATCACAGGAAGATTCAATGTTTTACAGCACAACTTACACACAGAGTTGCTTTAGAAAGCATCACATTTGCACTACGGTCAGAATTTTAAGTCACAAAGTACCTCAGTGACTAAACATGAATCATGAGCCCAGAAAACCCCACCTATTCTCAAGGGCTCACTTAATCTTTACAAGCCCACGATGTAGGTATTTGGGTGTCTAAGACTTTTTACTCGTGAAAAACAAAAAAACCACACACCTTCACAGCTTCAGATAACCCACCTTAACATGTTTATGATCATTTTTCGAAAGACTAAATATTCAGGATTTTCCTTTTCAATTTTCTCCACTTTTCAGCAAGGCAAAACAATTTTGCTTTTCCTTATCTTCAAGTTCTACGCATTTTTATAAAGTTTCCAAGCTATTTTTACTGTTTCTAAGCAACAATTTAACCAGCATTATCAATTTATCATTAGTATTTTCTTCACTCAAATTCTAGTAAATCCCCCTCCACCCACACTGCCTTCACCCTGTGCTGTGTCCCCCCCCCTCCCCTGCCCTCTCCATCCATCCCACCTCCCACCGCAGGAGCCCTTCCAGTTAGAACCCCAGGTTTTCTGAAATCTAGTCAAGTAAAAATCAAGTTTAAGTAAATGAAGGAGCGAGCAAAGATCCAGACTACCAGTAGTGGACACTAGCTTGGTACGCATCGACTAAGTTCCATCACCAGCACATAGTACACACACCATTCATTCCTTTTCAGTAATCTGTGATGCCATCAGAATGCCTAACCCAGATATACCACTTTCATCGCCCACAACTTGGCATGATGAGCTTGCACCCTCCCAGATTTCGGCACAACAGGTAAGTCCCGCCCACACCCGACAATTTGGCGCCTCTTACATATTCCCTCTACCTAAAGATTTAAAACTGAACAGCTTCCCCCAACACCCAAGAGTTTCATCATCACACTAACTCCTCTGCCCAACGCACAGGCAAGGAGGCGGGTAGGTGAGGTCACTGGGCTCCATCTGCAAGCGCCATCTACAAGGCATCACTGCGTTGTGGCATCGTTAAAATGTCCTACAGCTTAACAGTCTTCTTGAAGCAAGGTTTGTAGCACCAAACTAGAATGACTTGAGGCTCAGTTTAGCAGTTGCAGCATCAGAACACCTCTTATTCCCGGGAAAACAGGGGCGCCTGCTGGCATTCACGTGTGCTCAGGGGATGGTGCTCCCGGAATAGACATTCAAAGCTGACGGCCTCGCAAGCTGGATGCATCTGCTCTGGATTTTTGGGTTGCCCCCCATAAGCTCATCTGAAAACTTTAGTGGCGGCCTCTGAATACAGGGCTTCCCGAGCAAGGCCTGGACACATGGCACTGGAGAACTCCTAAGCCTCCGGAATTCAATCTGCAGGCTTCAATTTAATCGAGCTGTTTCCTTCAGGGTCTCCCCTTCCTGTACTGCTACGACTCACACACTGGCAGGGGCTCCATTTCTCCTGGTGCCATCTGCTCGCCATGATGACCACTACAGTAACAAACCACGTCCATGAGGCATGTGACCTTCGAAGGAAACCATCACTGCAGGCCCACCCATGGGTGCAGGTTCAATTCCCACCCTTCCAAAAACAGCGCCACCCCACCCCACCCCACCAACCGGGAGGGAGTCTCTGCGAGTAGGTCCTTCCTCCTCCACCATTACCAAAGATACCGACTCCAACAGCAGCTCCAGCGACTTCCCCAGGCTTACCACCAGATGACAGGTTTAAGTGAAGGGACAACCTCAGAGAGTTAGAGGGAGCAGGAGGAGGAGCAGAGTGAGCTCATAAAAGAGATAAGCAGGGAACATAAGGGAAGTCCAGTGGGGCCACTGTCACCTGGAAAATAAAGGTCGGTCAATGTTGCCCTCAACAACCACCTTGCCTCAGCAGCCCCAGCCTGGCAGACCGGTGCCACACCAGCCATGGGTGGGGCCAGCTCCTTGCCTCTGCTGTCACTCCTCAGGCCACTCCTTGCCTCCACCTGAGGCCTCGCCTCACACCCAGACCTGGGCTCCACCAGTCTGAGTCCACATTACCTACCACCCTGGGCCACAGCTGTCTGCCCTGCGAAGCTAAGTCCAGTTTCCACAAGACCAGGCCTCATCCCCAGGCGGGTTGACACCCTTTTTGTCTGGAAAAAAAAGGTGGGCTGCTGGTATTGACAAGTTCAAAGTCAGCCCTCCCTGCCTTCCTCAATCATTTCTAGGGATCAACCAATTCCACCTAATTCTACCTCCTCTCCATCTTCCCACCTCGCCATGCCCTTCCTTTCTACACCTAAACCAGGATGCTGGGGTCAGCTCAGCCCAAGTAAGAGCCACCTCCTGGAGATCACGTCCCTCTGTCCAACAGGCAGCAGGGACAGCCTGGCCTGGGGTAACGCTGTCCTCCCCAAAGGTTGCTGCGGGAACTTTCAGCGCAGCCTCGCTGTGACAGTCCTCCCGGTACCTAGTCTCCCCTCTCGGCCCCCCTTCTCCTTCTCGCAACCCCACCCTGCTGACCCCGTCCAACAGAGTCTCCCCCCACATCTCTACAGAGTCCCTAAACTATCCACCTCGTCCCCACCACTACACCCAGGCGCCAGCCCTCCCTAAGTCTAACTCCTGGTGCACTGGCCACAACTTTTGCTTTTATAGCCCTGGGTCGCATCACAGGGGCATTGCTCAACGGAAGAATTCCTCCACGGTCACTGGGAGAAAAAAAGTCCCTTCCGACCTTGCCCGAGAGCCAACTAGGGGCGGCTCAAGGTCTCCCCTTACGGCCACTCCCTCTGACTCTCTGCCCTTCCTCCACCAGAGCTTTATGGGCTTGAGAACAAATTTCAAGGTCATACTTGGGGTGGGGGAGCACAGGGAGCGGTCTCGTTTTTTCTGTGGTGCATCTATGCGCGGTGGGGGACACGGTTCTGAGACTCGGGTTGGGTGGGTGATTGCGAGTTGGACCCCAGTGTACAGTCGGAGCTGTCGGGGTCTCCTGCGGTCTTTCTCCTCGGATTCCTGGCCCACGCCCACCAGAAGGCCGAAAGAAGGGCCGGCAGAGCGTCTGGAAAATTCCATGCGGCGGCGGAAGGATCTCTGCGGCGGCGGCTCACTCCCGGCGCGGGTGGGGCGAAGCGCGTGACTACTCGGGCGGCACCGCTTGTGCTTGGCCGGTGACGTCAACTCCCGGGAGCGCAGGGTGGGGCAGGGCTGCCTGCGACCTTCTTGGGGAATCGGAATGTCCCGCACCCTAGGCTGTGACCTCAGATGCCTTCCAAAGACCCTTGCTTTTCACTTAACAAGTGGCCAGGTTCAAATCAGTGAAAATGTTGAGACAGAACCAGCTGTCAATTGGAAGACAAGTGTCCCAGTTTTCTCACTGTTAGCAGAGACTTGGAGAGTTGAAGTATTTTCCTGCCAACAACAGCTGAGCCTGCCGTTGAGGTAGAGTACTTAATGAGAGAGGAGTATTAATTGAAAACCGACAGTTGCAAAATAAAAACATTTTGTGTGGAAAATAATACGTGTGGTTTTAGGGCTGGAGGACCAGATGGGTGTGGGTTTTCAACTCATTTTACTTTTTTGGGGGTGAGGGATAGAAAAGTGATTTAGAAAAAAAGCTGCATTTGTCCCTGGTGATTTGTGGCCACTGACGTGCCTCGGGGTGTGCACTGCTAGCGGCACCAGGTCAGGGTAGCCCCGGAGCAAATGTGGTGAAGTCACCTCCTCCGACAGGGCCCGGTGAGGCCTGAGGGTTGAGTGAGGTTTTTTTTTTTTTTTTTCTTCTTCGACTCACAATCTCACGCTTGTCACGCAGGTGCTTATGCCACTGAGCTAAATCCCTGGCTAGTGAGGATTTTGAAAAACACAGCTGACAGGATCTGGACTACTGCAGAGCAAAACTTCAGGGGTTCACAGTCTGAGACCCTTATCAGACCCCACCCGGCTGGCAGTGGCCACAAGGTAGAGGTAGCCAGAATGGGAAGGGCAGCAGTCTTGCCAGGAAGTCTCCTCCTAGGCCAACCACCCACAACCCAAACGAGCACCACCCTTGACAACAAGAAGGAAACTGGGAAAATATTTTCCCCTTGCCTCTGCAAGATGGCATCTGCAGGCAGGGTGGGGCCCAAACCACACTCCTCCCCGGGGTTGTTGGAACTGGTGACTCTCATGTGACTGACAACACAGGCCAAAGACGTGGCAAGCCCAGGCTTGTTCACTTGCGGCTCTCAGCCAAGGTCTTGGGCCACACGGCACATCCTTCCCCAAGATCTGCCACATCTGTCTTATTCAGGCAACATTTCCACGGGTGGGTAATTTGGACTGAAAGAACGGTGGGGAAAAAGGGAATTTTCAAGAGTGATCTAGGAAAAAAAAAGAATGTTCTAGAATGCTGGGAGGTGTTTGTGAAATCCAGTGAGCAAAGCCTCAACTGCTTCACAATACCAGCCTGAGGAGTCGGCCCTTTATTTACCTGACAGGCTGTTTGGGAGCTACATAGTCACTAACATTCTGCTTCAGGGGCCCAACTTGGTATTTTACCTTGCTTTTATTTCTGGTTTCAAATTTTTCCTCATTTACACTTATCATTCCCAAATCCCAGAAATTTTTCTGTTCAGAAATTATTTTAGATTTTATTTTTCAAAAGAATGGGAGTAGGAGCTCCCTACTCAAATTTGAGGTGGCTCAAATCTGTAACCTTAGCACTTTGGAGGCTGAGGCAGGAGGATTGAGTTTAAAAGCACCCTGGGCAGCATAGTGAATTTAAAGTAGGCACAAAATACAGTGACCCCTGTTTAAAAAAAAAAAAAAAAAGGAGTTTGGATAATTGGCAACACACATAGCATAGGATTATTCTATAAACAGACAACTTCTTTGTCACACAGAAATAAGGCTCCTTTGTGTGCTCAGGTTTGGAGTTGCCCTGGTCACCCCCTCAGTCTTCAAGGACGAAATGATACCCTTTCAAGGGGTCGGTCTGTGTTTGAAAGCTCTCTTGGTCTCCAAGTCCTACGCAGCTGGTTTTCTTTGGGAATGGAGCATATTTGAGGAGAGGTTAAAAAAACACACACAATCTTTACACAGTGGCAGTATTGTACTCAGGTTTATCCCAGACTCGATGATTGCTCATTGAAAATATTTCCACAGTACCTCTCTGTGACGACCTGAACTATAGTCAGCACTGAATAAAAAAGAAAACACCACACAGACCCTATTGTAGGGAGCCAGGCTGTGGACACACACTGGGCCCAGGTTCTGCTTTCTCCTACAAATAAGGCTAAAAATACCTTCAGCCTGGTGGAGGGCAAGGGAGGTGAGTGTGTCAGCAAATTTCTGTAGATCAAAACAAGCTGTTCCAGAAACTGCAGTAAGCAGAGCCTTGGGTCCCCAAGTGGGACTCCGTGCCATGGGCCTCCCTGTGGCCCTGTGGGTGGTGACCACAACTTACTCCTTTCCAAGCAGCTGGCACAAGGGCTCTGGGTTGGAGGAGAAGGGACAGGCAAGGCCACTTAGACAACATCCAGATTCCAGGCTCAGACCCATTCCAAGCCCTTTCTCAGTGCCATGGACAGTGAGGATCCCGGGCCTCCCCAGTGACCAGTCCTGCCGTCTGGTTCTGGAAGCTGCTCAGCTTCACACACAATGCACAATGCACCAGCCCAGGGAAGGGCCCGGGGGCTTCCCACAAGAACCCCCGGAAAAGGGAGAGAAGGGGAAGTGGGGGAGTAAAGGGTGGTGTTTCACAGTTTGCCCCAAGGGTAGCCCATGATAATCTTCCTGCTGCCACTTGAGAATGTGCTAGAACTCTAGCCTTCCTCTTCCGTGGGTTCATTCAGGATGGCTCCTGGGTCACCTTGGGCCCTTCATGGTGCCAGAGGCCCTGGGCCTGGGCCCTCTGCCTCTGCCTCCACACTGCCAGGGCCTGAAAACTGCACAGTCACAGTGAGCTGGCCTAGAGCCCTTCTGTCCCATCCCCCTTAACTCCCTCCCAGGAGCCAGAGGAGAAAAACAAGCAGGCTCCGCCCTCAGCCCCAGCAGCCTCTGCTTTCCGGGCTGGGCCTGTGTTGCCTGCCAGCCCTTCCAGTAACCAAGGACAAGCTCCTGGCTCCTGTCTCCACCCGGGGCCCTCCTCACCCTGACATTTCAGAATTCTGGTGAATTAGCCAGTTCCGCTCACCGCACCTTCAGCTCCTCTGGGCTGGGCCCCAAGGGCACCTCTCAGCAGGCCCCCAGCACAGCTCTAAAGTGCGCTGCCTGAGCAAGGGCCGTCTTCCCCCAGCATGCCCTGGCTGTCTGTACCCACAGAGGCCCTGGCACACGGTAGACCTCAGTAAATGTTTGTTACTTTGTACAGTAACAGCTGTAACAGATTTCACTGTTACTTTGTAAAGGTCACAGCCAGGTTTTCTGTAAATATTTGGGGAGTGACAAGAGGGAAGGAAGGAGTTAGTTCTCCAGTCAGCTGTGCCCCATAAATGGGATGGCAGCAAAGGCAGCGTGGCAGGCCTGGCTCCAGGCTGGCACCAGGAGCCAGGTCAGGGGCCTAAGAGGCCAGAGGGCGGTGGCTGCGCCTAGGGACTGGGAACCTGGAAACACCTGGAACCTCCCTTGACCTAAAGGTAGTAGAAGATGTGTAGGGAGAGGATGGGAACACTCTCCACAGTCTACAGAGCACAGCGGAGGGCCAGTCCACGCGCCTTTTCTGTTCCCATTTACTTGGCTCAAGTTGGTTGAAAGACTAGATAGAGGAGGACGGGAGTCCTTAGGAAAGGGCTGCTCATTTGGTCCCTATGGATCCTTCCTGGCCACTGTCAGGGCAGAGCCCTTGGGGCGTCCTTCTCTGGAGGTCCAGACTCAGGCCATGCCTTGCAAGTCACAAATTTGATGGTATCAGTTCCTGAAATTCAGATCTCCCAGGACTCCGAGTTCCTTAAGAATCTGCTCCCCCCCCAAGCTGTTTTGTTTTTGAGTAGGGGTCTCACTGTGTAGCTCAGTTCAGGCTGGCCTGGAACTCACTATGTAGCCCACTGTGGTCTCAAACTCACCGAGATCCTCCTGCTTCAGCCTCTTGAGTGCTGGGATTACAAGCATGTGCCACCATGCCCAGTGTCCCCCCACCTTTTTTGATCGCTTTACTTCCTTCTTGCCCCTTGTCCCTGGCCCTCAGCACCCATTCCTCCTGAACACCCTATTCCTGAGCTTTGGTGCCACCTGTGCCCCACCCCACCTCTGGCTCACTGCCCATCTCCTGCAGCCTCCAGTCTTAACTGTCACAGCAGTCACCTGACCCACCTGCCCTCCCCTTCTGAGAGGCTCATCCTGGCTGCCTGGGCTCCAGGATATGGAAGACCATGGAATGGAACGGTCCTGTCCCATAGGCCACACCTGCCTCCACTACCTGGTACCTCCAGCAGCTTCCGGTCCTTCTCCACATGGTTGCCCACTGAACAGGTCTCCGCTTGCCTAGGCCCCACTTCCTAGCCTCTTCTCCAAACCCATTCACCAGGAGCCATGGGGACAGCTGGGGGGGGGAGGCAGGGCTCAGTCACATGCTGGCATCTGCCACCCCTAGGTTTGCACAGCACCCATGTACCTCTCTCTGTCCCTCAGGACCCAGCAGCCCAACTGCTACCAGTGCCTCCCACTCCCACACTGGTCATTGCCAACAGGAATGGCCTCTGCCCAGGGCTCGTTTCTCCCTGCAGTGTCCCCAGCAGGGCAGGAGACTGTCCTTGAACCGATGCAGGGGGCTTTTCTGCTCCAACCCCTCTCCGTGTGACTGAGCCATCCCTGAGCCTGCGCGTGGGGCCAGCCCTGTGGGTGGACAGGGCCTGCCCTGGAGCCGGCTGTACTGGAGCCTGTGCTCACTGGCTCGGGAGGCAGTAATCACTGCCACTCCCCCCAAAACAACGCCAAGGGCAGGCAGCAGGGGACCCAGCAGCCCTGTAAAAGAGCTGGGGCTCCTATCACCTCCCTGTTGCAATTTATATGTGGGTCAAATGGTGTAAGAGGTATAAATAGGAGATGAGGAGTAGCTCCAGGGCCTGGGATTGAGTAGCTGGGGGGCGGGGCAGGAACACTGCTGAGGAGGGGAAGGGCCTGGTTGGGTGGAGACCTGGGATTTTAGCCCCTGTGGAAGCTAGATGGGGTCCACCCTAACTCCTTGCAATTTCCCCAAATGGCTCTGTCTTTAATCATTTTGACTAAGTAGTCATTTAACAGAAAAACTTGGGCCGGGGATTTAGCTCAGTGGCTTAAGCACCTGCCTGGCAAGTGCAAGGTCATGAGTT
>PVJX010043377.1:0-13702 GCA_004027295.1 Dolichotis patagonum
TTTGTGGTTGTGGTTGTATCTTCCAATCTATTCCACTGATCCTCGGGTCTGTTTCTATTCCAGTACCATACTGACTTTATCACTGTAGCTTTGTAGTATAATTTTAAGTTGGGGATTGTGATGCCTCCTGCCTTGCCTTTGTTGCTTAGAATTGCCTTTGCTATTCTAGGTCTCTTCTGGTTCCAGATGAATTTTAGGATTGATTTCTCTAGATCAATGAGGTATGTTAGTGGTATTTTGATTGGGATTGCGTTCAGAGTTGTATATTCATTTTGGTTACCCTTTGTTTGACTGGGTATTTTATTGGGGAGTCTAATCTTTTTTAAATTTAGTTCTTTACGTAGTCCAAATATTAGTCCTCTGAGGAATAGCTGGCAAGCAATTTTTACCATTCTGTAAGTTGTCTCTTCACTTTATTGTTTTCTTTTCTGTGCAGAAAATTTTAATTTGATATGATCTCATTTGCTGATTCTCAGTATTATTTCTTGTGCCGTTGAACGTCTATTCATAAAGCTATTGTTCACACCTCTGTCTTCAAGAGTTTTACATAGTTTTATCTTTCAGTAATGTGTTTCTGTTTTAACATTTAGATCATTGATCCATTTTGCTTTTAGTTTAGTATAAGGTGAGATATATGACTCTGTCTTCTGCATGTGGTTGTCCAATTTTCCCATCACCATTAATTGAAGAGGCTATCTTTCTTCAGTATATTTTTATTTTTTTTACCTATTTGTCAAAGATCAAATAGATGAATGTGTCTTGGATTGTTTTTGCTTCATCTATTGTATTTCATTGATCCATATGTCTGTGTGGCAGCACGATGCTGTTCTTATTACTATAGCTTTGTAATAAAGCTTCAAATCTGGGATTATGATGTCTCCTACTTTGCTACTCTTACTCAGAATTTCTTTATCTATTCTAGATCTCTATTGGTTCCTTGTTAATTTTTGTATTTTTTTCTCTAGATTATTGATGAATGGTGTTGATATTTTGATTGGAATTAATTAAATCTATACATCAGTTTTGGAAGTATTGTCATTTTAAGTATTTCAGTTCTGTCTATCCAGGAACATGGGGTATTTTTCCATTTTCTAATGTCATTTTACATCCTATTTTTCCAAGTGACATAATTTTCCATGTAGAAGTCTTTAACTTCCATGGTTGTCCCAATTGCTAAGTGTTTAATTTTTCTTGATGTTACTGTGAATGGTATTGTTTTCTTAATTTTTTTCTGAGTTCCTTATAAGTAGCAAGGAATGTTATTGATTATTATACTATATTGATGACTTTGGATGTTAATTCTTAGAGTCTGACAGTGGAAGTTTTTGAATCTTATAAATTGAAGATCATGTCATTAGCAAATAAGGACACTCTATGTTTATTTCTTCCTTTCCTATATGTATCCATTTCAATTCTTTCTCTTGCTTGATTGCTGCAGCTAATGTTTTGAGAACTATGTTGAACTAGAATAACGTTCGTCCAACTCTTATCTTGTTCTTGATTTTAAAGGAAAATCTTTAAGTTTTCCCCAATTTAATACAATGTTGTCAATAGGTGTGTTATAAATGGCTTTGATCAGATTGAGAAAAGATCCTTTCTATATCTGTTTTCTTCAGGATTTTAATCATGAATGGATTTTGGATATTGTCAAAGGCTTTTCTTTCATCTATTTAGTTAATAATGTAATTATTATCTTGGCTTCTGTTTACTGATTGGTGAATGAAAAATCCTTGCATACCTGGGTTGAAGTCTACTTGGCCATGATTATGATGTTTTTGATGGTTTGTTGCCTTCTGTCTATATCTTGTTGAGGAACTTTGTACCTATGTTCATTAGAGAGATTGATCCACGACACTTATTTTTGGTTGGAACCTTTTCTGGTTTTGAACAATGGAAAATGGTAGCTTTTAAGAATGCCTTTGTTACTATATCTTCCCATTGAATTTCATTCAGATTTTGAATATTGGTATTAGGTTTTCCTTGTGGTTATTGTAGAATTTGCTGGTGATTTCATCAGTTCTTAGGATTTTCTTACTTGATAACTTGGTACATTTTCATTAGTACTTCAATTTCTTTTCCTGTTTTTTAAATTTTTCAGGATTTTTAAATCTTCTAGGTTCAGTTTTGGTAATTCATACATATCGAGAGATTCCTCCATTGCTTTTAAATTCTCCAATTTATTGGCATACAGACTTGTGAAATAGCTGCTAATGATTTAGATTTTGACAGTGTCCATTGTGGTTTTACCTTTGTCATCTAATTGCAGTGATTCATATTTATTCATAGCTTTTATTTATTTAGTCTCCTTTATGTTGACTTTTACTCTGATCTTCATAATGTCTTTTCTTATACTAGTTCTGGGTTTGGAATGATCTTGTTCTTCTAAGACCTTGAGGTTCATAATTAGGCTTTATGTGGCCTTGCTGTTTTTCATATATGGTTATTCATAGCTATAAATGTTCCTCTTATGTCAGCTTTCATTATGTCCCTTAAGTTTTGGAATACTGTAGTGGAATCATTTAATTCTAAGCACTGTCTCCTTTCTTTCTTAATTTCTTCTGTGATCCATTGATTACTCCAGAGTATGTTATTCAAATTTCCATGCATTTGCATGATTTCTGTGGTTTCTTTGTCATTGATTTTCTGTTTCATTGCATCATGACATGATTATTTGCATGGGGAAATTTCAGTTCTTTTGCATTTACTTAAGCATGCTTTGCTGGCTAATATGTGGTCTATTTTAGAGAAAGTTTCACTTGGTGGCAAGAATAATGTGTATTCTGTTGTTGATTAGAACACTGTATATATGTATTAAGTCCATTTGTTCAAAGATTTCATCCAGTTTTGAATTTTGTTCATTTTTCTTTAGTCAATCTATTTGTGATAGTGAGGTATTAAGTTTCCACACTATAATTGTATTGATATTTACAAAATATTTTATGTGTAGTTGTGTTTGTTTTATGAATTTGGGTGCACCATTGCTTTCTGCATATATGTTTATAATTTTTCTTTTCCTGTTGAATGACTGATTCCCTTAACCAGAATGTAGAGACCTTCTTTGCTTCTCTGGTGGATTTTGTCTTCAAGTCCAGTGTGTTTGAAAATATGATAGCTACTTGTTACAGTTTATATCTAGATGTCTCTTCAAAAACCTCATGTGCTTAGAGGTTTGGTTCTGGGGAGTTGATTTGACCATAGGTGTGGGATACTTATCAGTAAGTCCATTGCTGAGTTATGACTAAATGTTATACTCATCAGTGGATTAGATGAGTTTATAGCTAGATGTGACATTGGTAAGTGAAGCCTGGTGGGAAAAGGAGGATCATTGTGGATCAGGACTGAAAGAGTATATATCTTTCCTCTGTCCTTTGTCTCTTCATGTTTCCTGCCCACCATGCCATGAACTGCTTCTCCTCTGCCATGCCTCTCTCCCGTACTGCACTGATTTAGAACCAGCTGTCTATGGACTAAAACTTCTACAGTGAGGCAAAATAAATCTCTTTGCCTTTAAGTTGCAAGTGTTGGATATTTTGTCCCAACATCAAGAAAAAACTAAATCACTACTCGATATTTCATGTGTTCCTGTCAAACAGACTATTGTCCTTCATCCTTTGATTTATAGTCAATGAATTTTTTCTGGGTTAATGAGTTTCTTGTAAAAGCATACTATTGCACCTTGTTTGTTGATGCATTCTGCTAACCTATGTTTCTGATCAGTGAATTGAGATCATTCACATTGATCATTATAATGGACAGATACTTATTTCTATTGTTTTATAATTTTCCTGCTGTTGATTCCTTTTCTTTCCCTTCTGCTTAATTCCTTACCCTGCCTGATGCATTCACTTTTCTGGGGTCTTTTGTCATTATTGTCCTCATTTTCTCTTTCTAGTATATCCTTGATAATCTTTCATGGAGTGCTGCATTAATGGTCATGTATATATTTAGATGCTGTTTATCATAAAATATCTTATTTTTCAAACAATTTGAAAAATAATTTTGCAGGTTATATCAATCTGGGTTTGAAGTTCCTTTCCTTAAAGTTTTAAACACTTCACTCCAAACTCTCTTTGCCTTTAAATTCTATGTTCTGAATTTTGTTGTAATTCTCATGGGGTTTCCTTTATGAGTCGTTAGTTTCTTTAACAGCCTCTTATATTATGTTCTTGGGGATTTCTGGTATTTTTGACTATGTTATTTCTTGTGATAATTCTTTTCTGGCTATGATTATTTGAGTTTATATATGCATCATTTATTGTTATATTACATTATTTTTCCCTGTCTAGAAAGTTTTCTGCTATTACTCTTGTAAATAGACTTTTATACCCTTGTGTTGTTGTCAGATTGCCCAATAAATCCAATTAATCATATATTATTCTTCTTTACAATAACTAGCAGCTGTTGCATACACTATTCAGCTTCTCTTGTTGTTTTTATGGTATCTTTCTTTAATTGGTCACAACTCATGTTGGTACACAGAACAGTCATTAGATCACTGGTCTTCTTTGGAGACCCAAATGTATCCAAAGTGTGTTCTATCATCTAGAATTGACATTCTGTGCTCACATTGTTTTTTTTTGCTTCCTATATGCTTAAAAAATCTTTTAAACCCCAGCCCATGGCATCTGTCCAAATTAATAGTCACCCCACTCATGTTGGTACACAGAACATTAAGACTACTGGTCTTCCTTGGATACATTTGCATGGGGGCTTAAGCAAACAGCTGGACTCAATGCTATGGACTTCAGATATAGCTACCTCTGAAAGTCAAACCTGCTAAACCTGGCCTCCAACAATAGAATGCAGATTTCATGTTCTTCCTTGCCTAACTAAACTTCTCAAGGTATTCGAAGGAACCTAAGTCTGGTCCTTACCCTCTCCCTGTTTCCTGTAACCATCTCTCATGAAGTCTCTTTGGAAGGGTAAAACTTCAGTCACAGAGTAAAGCTGTATTATAGATATTCCATGGCTCAGTTTCACATGAGCAAACATCTTCCCAAAATTGTGCCTGATTAAACTCTCTAATAATATGGCAAGTGCTGCACTGGATTTCTTCCCCAACTCTATCCTACCTTATAGAAGTAACTCTGGGGGTAAAACCCTACACTGCGTTTTAGTTTCCTCCAACTATGGGCTTTTCTTGGGTTAACTCTTTTGGCTCACCCATTATTTCTCCCTGAAGCTACAGAATCTTTTGGGTGGGCTTTTGTCTTCTCCAGGGCATTGGCCTTTTCCTCAATCAGATCCTTGTTTGATACTCACTTTTGCAGTCCTGTGCTGATGGCAACCAAGCTACAGATCCAGTTAGGTGTTGGTGGCTTGCAGCCTATTTCAGGCAGGGTCCTCTTGGCATAGCCAGCAGTGTGCTGGGTCCTCCTCAAGACATTCTTGATTCTTTTCTTTTACTTCACTTCCACATCAAACTCGTTGCTGAAGTTTATGTTTTAATTATGTTATATTATTAGTACATTTTTACATTCATCTTGAGGAGTAGGTATATGTATTTAATATAGCTTGTTTCTTTATTAAATGCCTTTTCCTTTCCCACCTCCATCCATTCACCTCTAAATCCCCTTTCCTCATTTTCATTATTGTTGTTACTTGTTCATGCTTATGACATATAACATTTATATTCAACTAAATTATTACGTTCCTGTACATGGCAGCTCTTAACTCTTCTTACTTCCCCCCCACCATCTTCCTCTCCACTGTCCCTCACTCTCCTAGACCTCTTTTCATTTGCTAGAGATCTGTCCTTTGTGTTCCCTTCTATCCATCATTCTTGTTATTTGTACTGTGCCTTATTCACATAGAAGGAGTATTTAAACTTGTGTGTCTGATTTATTTCAAGGAAAATTTTAGAGTTTATTGATGTTCTTAGGTGAAAATTGAGAAAAAGAAAATTTCTGGTCAAAAGAGAAACATGTGACAAAAATTACATGTAGTAGGATCAATTAGATCACAAATTACTTCTCAAAGAATCCAGTTAAAATGGTATCAGCCATTAACTATCACCTTTGGAATGAGCTTGTCCTACTCTCTGCCCCCTGGCCTAAATTATGTCAACCCAACTTCATGTGTCCACAGTTTCTTGTTGTTCTTCATAGTAGTTATCACAAGTTGTGGATATATATATTTACTCACATGGTTATTTAATATCTGTTCTCTCTTGGCTGTTAGCTTAAATGAATGGAAAGACAAAATCTTACTTATCTATTTCTAGAAGATAGATTTCTATAAGGTAATATATTTTATGACCCAGTACCTGGGTCATAAAATATATTCAGTGTCTGATTAATGAAAACATCAGTGAGTATAAATTTATGTAAGGATTTAATACTTAGGGATATTTTATATATATATATATATATATGTATACATATATATACATATATGTATATATGTATATATATGAATACATATATATTCTTTTGAAGTGTCCTGGAGCACTGACAAAAAATGAGATTAGGCATAAGAAAAATACCTTCATTGTAATTTTCTTAAATCCAGAAATAAACTTATGGTAACAGCGTCTTATATTTTACTTTCGGTATGTCTTAGTTACTTTTTTCATTACTTGGCCAAAATATTTGACAAACAAATTTAAAGGAGGAAAGATTTATTTCAGCTCTCAATTTGTAGAGGTTTTGTTCACAGTTGGCTGACCTCAAAGGGTGGCATATCAGAGTGCCATCACAGAGGACAAATAGGCCATGGCAAACAGGCAGGAGACAGTGAAGCAGCAAACACTAGCAGCGAGTTTGTTTCCCCCTCTCCCTTTATATTCCACCCAGGCTAAATGGCCACTGACTGTTGCCAAACACACCCAGAGTGGGGCTTCCGTTACCCATTAAATGTCCAAGTATTAAAGTTAGGATACATATCCACAATGGAAAATAGGACGGAGGCCAGGAAAGGCAGGGAAAGAAGTCAGAGCACAATTTAAAGGTCACCCTAAGGCCATTACAGTTCAGTGGAAATGTTGTTGACCTCTGAGGACTAAAGCAGTTCAGAAATGGCTTAGAGAGTGAACCCTCAGAGTCTTGTGTTGCCTAGAGATGGAACTGCTTTACCACACTTATTCAAAAGTGGTTTTTGTGGAGTGGGAGTTTGGAGAAAAAACGGTGATGAATTTTAGAGCACAGTACCTGTGGCTCTTGGCCAATTATGCTTAGTATAGTTTGGGGGATTCTATAAGACCCTCCCTCCTCCCCTTCTTCCTCTTTTCCTTCCTTGTCATCCTCCTTTTTCTCCTTTCTTTGGTGCTGCAGATGGAGCCCAGAGTCTCCCACATTCAAGTACTCTACCTCTAAACTACATCTCAACTCCTATAAGTCTTAGTCTTACGGCTACATTTGTCTGCTACAAAATTGTAATGCCTTATCCAGAATATACACATTTCCTTAAAGGAAGTGCAGAAAATTGTTCCTCAAGAAGAACATTAGAAGTCTTCCACTATGAAAATCCACCAAAAGAAATAGGGAAACAAGAAATTGATTGTTTTGTTGCTATTTAGAGAAATACTTGAAGCTCAGTTGTCTTGCTTCATGTGTTTACCTGATCTATACACATATGTTGTTACAGTAATGTTCATTTTTCTTGGTGCTCTATATGGAATGTGCTACTTTAGTGAAACTATTGAAACAGCTATGACTTATTTGTGGCAATGTTCCCTCGAGTGTGCCCATATCCAGCATTCCAAACCTCATTAGTCATTCAGGCTTCTATTACTAAATGCACAGCAACTGTTACAAAAGAACGTGAGGTGTTGATTTTATAAATTTTTTACCTTTCACTCTGTATCAATCAGTGTATACTAGATACTGTAGCAGATAATAGCTTGCAAAATTACAGTGGTTTGAGTTGGTACAAATTTATTCACTTCTTACTTTTTGCAGGTTGGCTGGAGCTCTTTTCTACGCCATCATTATTCTAGAACCCAAGCTCATGGAATAGTCACCATCTGTATTGTTGTTGTCTAATGTGGTGAAGAAAAATAACATGTGGTTAAGCATGCAATGCTTTTTAAGTCTTCTTCCAGAAGTGACATATGTCTCATTATGTTTATCCAAACAGCTCAAATGCACAAGTCTTGATTTAAAAGGGGATGAAAGTAGCATAGTTTCCCAGGAACAGAATCTACATGTTCATGTACACTAATATAGAGAATTTGATTCCACTCTGAAAAGTCTGTATCCTGATATCTCAAAAGATATCTGGCGCATGCTAGGTGTTCAATAAAGATCTCTTGAACGAGTAAATGGAATTTAGAATGTAATTGCAAGTTCCTTCAAGTTCTAAGCATCATCTCATTGCATCAGGAATCACTGAGCCTGACTCAGTACAAATGTTGAATAGTTTAAGAAGTTTACAAAGCCATTTTTTTTGGTTTTTGGTAGTAGGAAAAGTGAAACTTTTTTATCTGAAAGTAATAATTTTTAATCTTGACACTAAAGTACCTACCAAGTCAGAAAATGTTTATTAAAAGCCAATTTTGTGGCCAACAGCTAAAGATTATAGTAGAAGGCATATAGTAGGAAGAATTATAGTAAAAGGAAATATAAGATGTAGAGTCGGTTCTTGGGAATTCGGGATTGGGAAGTCTATGACTGGGAAAGTTATATGGATATGTGTAATTATAGATATGAATATAATTTATAAAATATATAATAGATAAATATATACATACAGTATACAAAAGCTAGAAATGTACATATAATGGAAAAGAAACTTAGACTTGGAATCTAATAGATCTGGATATGAATCTTAGTTTTTTGTTGTTGTCTTTATTGTTGTTGTTAATTCTGCAGATGAAATCCAGGGACTCATGCATGATAGGGAAGCATTCTACCACTAAACTAAACCCTGAGTCCTTGAATTTTGTTTTGTACGACCTTGGGTATGTGTATTTAACTTTCTTTTTTAAAAAATAGTTCATGTTAGTTACACTTAATGGTGGTTTCATTTTGTCATAGTCATATATCCATATAACATACTTTGTGGAGGAGGCAATTTAGAGCTCTTCTCTTCTTTTTCTCTCTTTACTTTTCTTTCTTCCTTAATTCATTTTGAGATAGGGTCTCATTTAAGTTGCCAAGTTCACAAGGCGGGGTCAAACTTTCAATCCTCTTGCTTTAGCCTCCTTGAGTGCTGAGATTACAGGTATGCACCATCACACCCAGCTGGCACTGCTTCTTATACAGTGAATTCTGAAAAAAATATTTTAGCCAAATGTATATGTATATCTGTATACACACACACACACATACACACACACACTCACTAGTGATGTGGTAGAGAGAAAAAAAGGTAATGTTAGGAATTGTTTCTAATAGGAACATTGTCATCTAAAAATGGGATGCACAGATCAATATGAAACATCACAAGGTGAAAGCTAAAATAAACACCATCCAGTCCTACTTACTTGACCTGATTAAATACCTGCCAGTTTGCCCAGTATCTCTTTCCTTCCCTCCTAAGCGCTGAATTGCCTCCTCCTTCTCACCAGTTGCAGCAGGGTGATTTCTGGAGGAATTAAATTCATTAGTATTTTTATGGATAATTATAGTTTCAATATGCTGGGAGTCATTTTATTAAAGCAAGTATGAGGTGATTAATCTTGTCAATAACCCCTGGAGTGAATATGCCTTTTCTGTGTTCTCCATGATTTTAACTCTGTTCAAGTCTCTGAAAGTATTCAGGTGTGTTTGTCACTTCTCATGTTCCCACTTTCTCCTGTGTTGAGAGCCAGGTGCATGCACAGATCAGAATTACTTTCTCTTCTGACTCTTGTTCTCTACAGCTCAAAGGTAGTGCAAAAGATAGAGACTATGGGGCTGGGTATTTAGCTCAGTGGCACACGTGCCTGCCTTGCAAGCATGCGGTCCTGAGTTTCATTACCAGTACCGATTAAAAAAAAAAGAGAGAGACTATTCTCTGTGTGGGCAAAATAGATGAAGAAATAGATATGACAAGCTATTCCCTGTGTTAAGAGTAGTTTTATCATTCTTCATGCAGCTGACTGAGTCAGGTAGAACCACTATTAAGGACCTCCATTGCTAGATGCACACCAAATTCTGAAAACTCTCATTCCACTGAGAGCTACACATTTCTCATTTTCTACATTTTTTCTCTTACGTTACTCTTGCCTGTTAGCAGCCAACACTATACCCAAGGAAAAAGATATGGGACAGAAGATCTTTAGCTGTCCTTTACTTTTGTTCTGTTCTTTGTTTTTTAAGAATGAAAAACTACCTGTAGTTCATTTTGTCTATATAAATTAGGAGAGCTGACAGTGCTTCTAAACAATAACTAACAAAGCAAAGGCCGGTTAATCACATTAAGTAGCCCTCTACTTCCATTTCCAAGAACATCTGATAAGCAAAATTCTGACTATACAATCCATGAAATTTGGATGCTTACCATTACAATGATAAAAAACATGATTCCTTTCCCAGAGGTTTAACTTAGATAGACATTTAATACAGGGCCTTGTTTGCATAAGCAGTTATATTAAAAAGTTCATGAACTGAAATTTTAGAGCAAGCCAGTTTGCAAAACACAGAACCTACCAAAAACTTGGCATTTTTATTATTATTTAATTGGGAGCTATCTAAAGATTTCCCTCCTAAATGTATAAATAGCTAATGTCTGTGTGTGTGTGTGTGTGCACATGCATGTTACACTGTTCAACAGGAAAAAAAAGTTTTATGCTACATAAAAATATAAATTGCATATTTTATAAGTGTACAGATTTTGAAAAGTTTCATACTAGAAAAGCAATGTATTCTTTTAGTGCATTCAACTGCTCATTGACTTTTACTTCCTGATTTACACCATAACTTCCCAAGAACATATCCACTTTTCCTCTTCTGACTGTTTTTGCGAAAGTCTGTCCAACAAATTGCTAATTAGCAATTCAGGACGCCTGTGGAGAATCAAAGAACAAGCCAATCTGGACCGCAGACAGTTCTTTGATCTTCTGATTCTTGTTCTCTACAACTCAAAGGTATAGAGACTATTCTCCATGTGGGCAAAATAGTTGAAGAGATAGATATAACAAGCTAAGCCCTTTGTTAAGAATAGTTTTATCTTTCTTCGCCTGGCTGGCTGAGTGAGATAGAATCTCCATTAAGGACCTCCATCTCTAAATACACAACAAATTCTGAAAAGTCTCATTCTACTAATAGATATATATGTCTCATTTTCTTTTCTTTCTTTTTTTTTGTGCTGGGGTTAGAACTCATGACCTTGCATTCGCAGGCAAGTGCTTGTGCCCTTGAGCTAAATCCCCAGCCCTGCATTTCTCATTTTCTTTTTCTTTTTTTCTTTTCTTTTTTTTTAAGGTACTGGGGATCGAACTCATGACCTTGCGCTTGCCAGGCAGGCGCTTATGCTGTTGAGCTAAATCACCAGCCCCTATTTCTCCTTTTCTACATTTTTTCTTTTGTCTTACTCTTGACTGTTAGCAGCCAACACTGTAGAAGAGAATATTCATTATTAATTCAAACATTTAAATGAATCATGTGCTTCAAGTGAGATTTCTGGAATGATATTAATATCTGCCAGTATTATCTTATTACTACATGCTGAGAGCTTTGATAATCCTAATCAATGAGAATGGCTTAACAGACTCTTATGCAATTGTCTAAACAATGAAGTATCTGGTGGAATTATGCCTATCTTGAGACAGATTAAAAGGGCTTGGGATGCCTGTTTGTTAAAAATAACCTTCTAGCATTAAGACATCTAACTAATTAAAAGTATAATACCTTCTGACTGATGATATTTAGCTACAAAATTGTTGCTAAGTCTGAGTTGTTTACAAGAAATGGTATGCATAGTCAGGTTAGTGGTTCTTCTGAATATTAGAATGTTTGCATCCCATAACCTAGTCAAATTTCCTAACTTTATCAGTTTCAGTAGTTTGGGAGTTTGAAGTCTTCAATGTAGATTGTTTATGCATGCTGCTTCATTGATAAGTGACTAGAACTGGTTGATAGGTAACAAAATTATAAGTGCAAATACTCAGAACACCTTATTTTTGTAAATAAGACAATGCTAATGTAAACTATTCTTTGTAAATAAATCATGTCTAGAACTGCTTTTTTTCCAGAATTCTGTGGCCGCATTGGAAAGCAGATAAAAATATTTATTTTCCCCAGAGATATGTATGTGAACATATTTTGTGGATAATTTTGGGAGATATAATCATTTTATAAATCCTACTTTAGACGAATCTTATACTAAAGTTTTTTAGTAGTTTAGCATAAGCAAATTGGGACCCACAATACAGGTAAAGATTTGACACACAAAGTGACAGAAAATAAGGCAGCATGTTCTAGAACCAGTCAAAAATAAGAAACCATTTGTCCAATATCTTTTTTGCTCTGTGTAGTTTAACATCTCACACTGGTAACAACCCTAATGCTTTGAGGCAACTTTAATCTTCTAGGAATATAAAGTACATTCTTTTTAATGTTCCTGTTTTTTTACATGACTAAGTTCTTAGTGAGTTAAATTTATCATTTTTTTTTAATTTGAAAGAGAATAAAACAAAAGGGGGCAGTACAGAGCAGATCAAAACAGGACAACATAGGCAACACAGTACTTTACATTAAGTCAACTGGACATCAACAGTAGCTAACACCATATCTCTTACTCTGCTATAGTTGAGCATAGTTTCAAATACAATAATATCAAACATAAAACAATAGTATAAAGCCATGCATAAAGTGAAAGAATTACAGGGCTTTCTGAAACAAATAACAGAAAAAGTTCAATGGGTACTGTAATATCTCATTTTTGATAAAAAAGAAAAAAAATTTGTTTGAGCCATCACACATATTCAAATTCCAACAAGACACAATGTGATAGATAGAACCAATGGTATCAGAACAAAAAAAAGCATGGTAGGACTTCTAAGGAGGATAATATTAAATCAACAATAGCTGTCATAATGTTTTCTTTTCTTCAAAACTGCTATTCATATCATCACGTATGATATAGTCAAACAAAACAGGATAACACCATTCCACCTGATGATTTAAAACTTTGAAAGACTTCGAAGCTGTGAGATGGGGACTCATGCTTACCCTAAAATCTTACATACTCTTATCAAATCTCATATTAGGGAGATTATATGGTATTTACCCTTGTGAGTTTGGTTTATTTCACTTAAGAGAATGGTCTCAAGTTGTGTCCAATTATTTATAAATACCTCGATGTGATCATGCTTTATAGCTCAGTAGTAATCCATTGTATAAAAATGCCACAACTTTTTTATCCATTCCTCAGTTGATGGGCACTTAGGTTGTTTCCAAGATCTGGCTATTACAAATTATGCTGCTATAAACATGGGTGCACATATATCACTGTGGTATGATGTTTTCAGTTCTTCTGGGAATATTCCTAGAAGTGGAATAGCTGGGTCGAATGGAACTTCCAAACCCAGCTTTTTGAGGAATCTCCAGACTGACCTCCACAGTGGCTGCACCAGTCTAGACTCCCACCAACAGTGTAGAAGACTTCCTTTTTCCCCACAGCCTCTCCAACACTTGTTGTTGGTAGTGTTTTCTATCTTGGCCATTCTTTCTGGAGTGAGATGGAATCTCAGTGTGGTTTTAATTTGCATTTCTCTCATGACTAATGATGATGAACATTTTTTCATGTATTTATTTGCCATTCGTATTTCTTCATCTGA
>PVJX010043378.1:0-13702 GCA_004027295.1 Dolichotis patagonum
TTATATTTACTTTCTTTTATGATTCTAGTGTCACCGTGTGGAATGCTACTATTGCTATTATGAGATTTTCCTAAAGTAAACATATATTAGAATATGTTCCCCAATGCACTAGGGGCAAATTATTGCCACAGCTCTCTCCTTGCTAGCCAAATGAATTTATTGAAAATGTTAGCTAATCTGTGTTGTGTAGGCACCCTCCTGATGTCATTATTTTAGTGCTTGGTGGCATTTTAACTTTCAGTAGGGTAACTCATATGTTTAGTCCTTTTGAGGGCCTTGAGTTGATTTCAGCATAAGGAAGGATGCAGCAATCATCAATATCAGAAAGACTGCCTAGAAGTGTTTAACTTCTGTGCTTTCATGGGTGTGTGACACACTCATCCACCCCATCTCCGTTCTGGCAACATCCACCCTCATGTTGCTGCTCCAATCCTGCATCCTACAAACAAATGCAAAAAACAATGCCTTTTCACTGATGACTGAGAGCCAGTATTGAGTAAGTTAGTCTTCACTATTCAGCACCTACCCAGTCTTTACCCTCTGTATTGAAGGAGACAGGTTTCACTATCACTTTTACTTCTTCTTTACTCATATTTGTTTGTGAGCAAGAGTCTTGATAGCAGATGATAACAGCATTCTTTGCTTGGTTTACTTAAGTGAGAACTACTGTAATGACCTAATAGCCCTTCTAAAAATCCTGTTACTGCTACTTGGCAAAGTCATACTAGGCTCCTCTGAATAAAGAAACCAAACATGAAGACTCACCATACAGTTATAGAGAAATTTATCTGAGGACAGGGGAGGATCCTTCATGGGAGGATTCAAGAAGGAGTGTAGGTGGGTCTACTTGCCTTTTATTGGGACCTGTGTTGAGAATGGATCCTCTATTTTCTCAATATCCCTCCTAGGTGCTGGTGACTTTCTGTCCATCTTTGTAGTGTCTGCACCTCCTAGTGGTCTACAACAGGCATCTTGATCTATCTTTCCAAACCCTTGCTCAGAACACCCAGGGGCCACATCTGGTGCTTTGTGGAATCAGTAAGTCCTACCCTCAGCCCAGAAGGAGTTTAGACATCACACCTAGACAGATTCATGGGAATAGGGTTCTGATAAGGTAGCCTAGATAGTCTGGTTGGAGAAAGGAGGAATTTTCTAAGGAACCCAAAGGAGATTTGCACACTGATCTGCCACCCTTTCTTATCTCCCCAAGCTCCATTACTGTGGGTGACATGAAAGGGAGAAGGTGTTTCCTCCATACTTTTCAGAGAGACAACGCATTCATTGGTATATTTTTTGTCCCTTTCGCCATTACCTAGTTTTGTGTTGGTACTTGAAATACATCCATGCTTACCTGCTATTGTCAGTGGAGATGTGGATTAGCTCTCTTTTCCTTCAAATGCATCTGTGCACACTGAAGTCAGTTCTCTTATTGGCGGTTACTAAGGGATATGTCTGTCTCACCTGCTTTTCCCAGTATTCCCTTACTAACCACTAGTTTACCCTCTTAAATTGTCTGTGAATAAACTTGTGCTAATGGGAATCCTAGTCTTGTTTACAACCACAGGGGCTTGCTTTCAGCAGGTTTAATAGCCAGGCTTGGGTTTTAACAATGTAAGAAAGATGAGGCAAGGAATCATGTGCCAGAAGTATGTGGGACATTTGCATGTAGGGAAACATTTTGACAAAATACACACTATTTTCCATAGTGGCTTATAATAAAATATGGAGAACAATGCTTTCACAGACTAGGACAGGTTTCAGTGGGATTTCTCAATATCTACTCAAAGGAGCAAGATATTTTCAAAGGCCTCTATTATAGTCAAGGTTTGCAAGGAAATGGATTTAATGCAGGACACAAAATTTATAGGATTATAATATTTACCCAAAAAGTGAAATGTAGAAGAGTAAAAGAGATCTGTTTGTGTGCTAGAGAACCAAACAACCCAGAGGAGGGCCTGGACCCCTAGGCAATGTCCCGCATGAGTCCAGCTAAAGATCTAAAACCCAAGGCAATATCCTCCAAGCTCACAAGAAGAGAACAGAAGCCATCCCTGGGAATAGTGAGGACTGTGCTCCTCAGAAGACAAGAACGGCCTTGTTCTTATCAGGAAAACCAGCTACAACACGCTTCTCCAGGAAAATCAACAGCATACAATTATCCTTTTATATCACTGGAAACAATCATCAAGTGGGTCTTGTAGGCCAAGAACCATGCTGACTCAGTTCAGCTGGGCATTCCCTCTTCAACTGAAATTAGTTAATCCAACACAGCCTCCACATTGGAAAGAGAAGTAAAACTATTTACAAAAAATAAAATCGTATGCATAAATTTCAATTAAGGAAGAAACTGTTCTAGAACTAATAATTGAATTTAAATATGTCACTGGACATGAAATTATAATGCTTGCATTTTTATGCTAAAACTAAGCAACTTAAAATTGAACAGTATGATTTTTTTAAAAAAAATTAGAAAGTCTGAATTAAAAGAGATGAGTATCACAAAAGATTGAGAGGATTTGTACATTGGGAAATATACTAGAAAGAAGAGATGGCAAAGTTCTAAATAAATAGATATATAAGTCTTCATCAGTACTCAGGTGATTTAACACTATTAAAATAATCATTTCTTCCTAAATATGTTGATAAATTCAATGGCTACCAAATAGAAATTCTAACTCTAATATTCATAAAAAATTCATTGTTTGATTGCCTGTCCATTTTATTGCTTTGATTTTGTAACTTGAACAGCTACTTCTAAAATAACAATATGTAATTTATCAACTAGTGATTTCTTACTGTTATTTTTTTGACTAGTCATTTCTTACTATTATGATTTTTGAAATTCTGTATTATTTTTACTCTTTTTTGTTTTGCTTTTTTTCCTCTAACTAAAACTTTTAAAAAATTCAGACCTAGAACAGCCACAGAAAATCTTTAACATGGAACAAAGTTTAAGGAGTTACCCTACTTCATTTCAGGAGTTATAAACTAACAACAAACAAAACAGTGGAATAGCTCTAGAAATACATCAGTGTAAGAGAATGACATCCAGAAACAGATCCATGTGTATCTGCATATACAAACAAATAATTATAGTAAAGATGTAAATGAAATTATAGAAGACACAGGGAGTTATAAGACATGGGGTCACTGAACGTCTCCATTAATGGATCCTGTGTTCTCCTTATTGCAGGTGGGTGAGGATCGTGCATCTAGAATGTATTCTGTTATGGAAGATGACAGACAGCCGAACTTTGCAAGTTAACACTTTCTCATCTGCGACTCATTTGAACTTTAATGTACTTATCCCATTGCCCCAGAGCACCAGCAGCTAATGGGTGGTCCACTATGAGACAGCAACTTTGTGTTTCCTATCCTGTGCCTTCCATCAAGGACCTGCCTTGCTCTATGTCTTATTATAGTTCAGGTGATCATATGAAATATCTGAATTCAAGAATCCAGTTCCCTTGAAGGGTTCTTCTATTGAAAACAAAAGACTACAAACAAGGTAGTCAAACCCAACTTGACACATGTACAATTTCTAGTAAAGAAGAATCTTTACGCCCTGGGATGCAACCATTCACACATGGCTGAGTGGTCTCTGTGAGGAATGCGCCATACTTGGGATTCAGCATTCGTCCTTATTCCTGGCAACAGGGACTGGATAAGCCAGTGGCAGCAGCAGTAGCTGGATAAGCCTTGCTAACTGGGAGTCTGTGCCAGTGAACTCGTACAGAGCATGCATTCCTTCCACCAGGCAGGCAATTGTGCAGCACTGATGCTGTCAGTGACAGAGGATGGCAGATATCAACTGGCCAGGTCATTCTGTCTTGAATTTTCAGTGTGTCTTCATCATGAATTCCACTACTACATTAAAATATAGTACAAGTTTCTTAATATTTAGTGTATTTTCCCATACTTTCTTCAGTGTACCTCTTTTCCCAGTTCAGCTTGTCTTAATATTCCAATACTTTTCATTCTGGACTCTGGACAATTTTCCAATTCATTTCCATTTCTAATTTCATCTGTGTTATGACCTTGGGTCTTTTTCTTCTTACACATAAAAGAGATCACTTTTGCATTGTGCCAATCTCTGCCTCCTAGGAGAATTTCTGTCCACCAAAGTCTTTCTTATCCCCACTTGACTCAGAAAGTGTCATGAAAAGAATATTCAGGTCACACTCTACTAAAGCTGACCTCTCTGCCATGGAATGTTTCTATCTCACATTTTCTTCCCAAGGTTTTCTTAGTTTCCACTAGTCTTTTTGTGCTTCTTCAAAAAATCGGTTGGTTCAGCCTATCAAGATTTGATTGAATAAACATGTCAAAATGGTTATCCTAGCCTTGTTCAAAATCTGTGGTGTCTGTTTGGCCTAGTAAGAGTAGTACCCAGACTTAGTTTAGTAGCTTAGGAGAGATGGGGCAGGTATTTCTGTACCAGAAGTTACAGGGGATCTTGGTCTATAGGAAACAATTTGAGATACCTGGTTTCTACAGTGGCTTGACCAATATTCACCCTAAGACTCATGATTTCACAGAGTGGTATGGTGTTTGTGGTATTATTCAATTGTGTCCTTGTGTTTGTGTCCAATATAGAAAGATATTTGAAGGAACACAAGATTGAAAAAGGATAAGTAAAATTATCTATTTATAACAATAGAAAATGTAATGAGTAACATTTTATAAAGTAAGAAAATGTGTCTGAAACAAATTATGGTTGTGACAGAATAGAGATTCATTATACAGGAGTTAGGAGATGAAAGTTACATCATGTAAATTTTATTGCCTATACAATTTAATAAATTTACTAAGTCATTTCTTCCCAAATACTTTGATAGAGTCAATGTCATACAAATCAAACTTCCAGGATTTTAAACAGAAATTGGGATGCCACTTTAGTATTCATATAAAAATTTTTAAAACCTCAAACAATCAAAGACAACTCTTAAACATAGAACAAAGTTGGGAGAACTACCTCACTTCATTTTAAGGGTTATGAACTAACAACAACCAATACATTTAGATGACTCTAGAAACACATCAGGGGGACAAATGAAGTCAGGAACAAGTCTACCGGGCAGTAGGTGTGCAGCGAGGTACAGGCTGTGCTTTCCCTGGGAGAGACCCTGCCCTCCCACATGCACCACCTCTCCCTAGCCAGGTGGGAATCAGTGCACTGAGAAACAGCATCCTCTTCGCCTATGGAACAAATGTTCAGAGAGAGAGGGTTTTTGCTGCTCAGGCCTGAGCAAGGCCTTCACTGCCACTTTTGAAGCCAAGGACATATCCCTTTGAACACCAACCTTACCGGACGTACCAAGTCTCTCCTTGCACATCCACCTCTTTACTTTGTCTCCCTTCAGGATCACAGAAGATGTACACACTTCTCTTCATAAGGAGATGGATTGATTCTCATCACACTTGTGTACCAGTTGGGACAAAATTCACAATACTGCTGTCCATTTTACAATTGCCTGACCTTTGGAGATTCCTAATGCACTCCTAAGTTCTCTGGTCTCATGTCAGTCTACTCATGTCCTCACTTCAGGTAACAGAGTTCCTACTGCTCTGCTGTTTCTGCCATGGTACCTGTTAATAGTGTTTCTCATTCAAGCTGGTAGAAATAGCAGAGTTATGTTGACCATCTTCCCTTCTCAGGTTTACTAGTACATGTGGCTGCTCTGTGGAAGTTTCATTCCTAATATCCCCTTATAGAGGCGCCTAAAAACAGAGGAAGGTCATAGAAAGGCACGGGATAGGGGAAGAAGAAGGAGGAAAGGTGGTAACAGGGGCTTCCTTGAAAGGGTGAGGACTGAGGCGAGAGTAGGAGCCTTAGTGGGAGGACCCAGGGGAAGAAGGGGAAGTGCTTGTGTGGGTCAATCCACCACGTGTGGAGAAGGTTTCAGAAAGGGCTCTTGCACTAATTCACCATTTTTTATTGTACTTTGTGGTTTATTGTCCATTCCATTTACTGGTAGTTTTCTTCTCATCTTATGTGTCTGAGTATTTTTTGTTCTAATATCGCCTCCTAACATCATTTGCTACATCTTACCCAGGACAATGCATGGTCACATGTGAATAATGAAGATTATAGGAAACAATGCACTGTCTCATAAAGACAAGTTCTGAAACAATTGGAAATTCTTAGGAAAAAATAAATCACAATCTAAATTATATCTATTAATATCTATATCCAGTGATTTATATGTATCTACCTCCTTAGACTTACTGTGCCTGGTAGAAAATACCAATCAATTGTATGTCAAAGCAAGAGATATGTATTATGGGTTATACTTTTCAGAAGACTCAGTGCATGGTTGGCTGGCTCCATAGCATGGCAGAAGAACTTGGAGCAGAAATGCCACTTATAAGATGGAGGCAAAGGGAGCGGGAGAGAGAGAGACAGAGACAGAGAGACAGAGAGACAGAAAAGGAAGAAAGGAAGAAAGGAAGAAAGGAAGAAAGAAAGAAAGAAAGAAAGAAAGAAAGAAAGAAAGAAAGAAAGAAACCTACCCCCAAGTGACTTTCTTCTTCCTAAAAGGCTGTACCACCAAACATCAAGATTTCCAGGAAATGTTTACATTTACTTTATAACTTTCCTCCCCTGAACCCTAAGACCTTCACATGCACCTCTATACTCAAAACAGTTAGTCTATCTCTGAGTGGCCAAAGCCTTAACAGTTGCATAACTGTACAAAATTCCAAGTGCAATGTCTCCCCCATGAGATGCCAGTCAAGCTCTAGTTTCCAATAATAAAAAGAAAAGAATATGAATATCTGAATATTCACGTAGCAGAGGAAAGAGGGAAGGAAGAGAATGGAAGGAAAAAACATGGAAACAAAGCATATAGAAATAAGGAGGAAGAAGAGTTGAAGGGAGTGGAGGGAAGTGAAATAAAGAAGGAACTGAGGTGATCAATGTACAGGGACAAACTCCCAGTGATGAATGTGATCAATACGTATGACAAATATATACTAAGAAAAGAATGCAATTTTTAAAACTAAAAAATTAGAATCTTTCTAAGATACACAAGCAAATGGTAAGCATTCCCATTTCAAAAGAGCAGAATGGGAGAGAGTGAAATTAGAGTAATACTAGACTGAGTCTCCACATGGCACCCTCTAAGTCCCGTTGATCCATGTCCACTTACTAGGGCAGGCTGTGGTGAGATGTGAGCTGCACACGGTTTGGCAGCCCTGGCCCTATGGACATTCCAGTTGTAGCCCACATTGCCTTTTGTTTGAGCAAGCTCCACTAAGTGCTGTGGTTTCCATCAAATGAAAATCCACTTACTTGGCAATACCACCTTTCTGGGCGTCCTTACAGCAAATTTCCTCTACTGCTCTGGCTTCATACGCATCCCTTCCATGAGCTCTGGCCTCTCAGGATCTCTGTCTCTCCCTTTCTGCATTCCTGAAAACCCAGCACCAAGTGAATAATGAAAGGCTTGTTCACCGAGTCGTACAGAATCCAGGTCTCCTTGCAACACAACTGCAATGTCCACTGAGGTTCTGTCTAGTTGAACTCAGGGATATACTTCCCTAAATGGCCCAGAAGAAGTGGCCTTGGAGTGTCCCAAGGACTCTGTGCAGCGTTATATCCTGGATTGTGTAATGGATGGAGTCTTAGAGTTTTTTGTATGCTCTCAGGGCATGTTTCTTCATGGTTCTTTACAAAATCAATGACTATTTTTAAATGCTAATCTTTCAGCTACCATTATCTCATTAGCCATAATTTGAAGGTTCTTCTTTCTGGTGAAACACTATAACTTCCAAGTTATTGGGCTCCGTCATTCCCTCACGACTATAGAATTTCCTCCGGGCATTCAGCAATAAACAGGACACAACCTGAACATTGCTTGATCTCAAAATTTCCATCACCAACTTAATTAGGCATTAGTCATTAATCTCCATTCTCCATACAGTTTCCACAGAAGGACAAAACACAGACCATTTTTTCTGTCATAGCATAAAATATACGACATCTAGTACAGTGCCAGTGGACAACTGTTCCCCATGGAAAACGTTTGAGCCTGGTCCTTACTGTAACAATGCTTATTAGTTTTGGTTCATCTGCTCTCTGACCAGTTTTACACAATAAGCACAGTTCACAGAATTATAGGGCTTCACTAGTCTGTGTCTACATAGCTTGCAAAATTCCGATATTTTATCTGTGTTCTAACCCACTGCTTCTCCACAACTCTCTTTTAAAATTTTTCTAACACTGGATATTTCAGCTTCTAGGATCACTGAAATAACAATTTGATTTCATATATATTATTCTTTTTATTTCTAATTTCAATTTCATTAATTTCTGTTCCTATCTATAAGATTTTTTTCACTTTATTTTTTCTTCATATAGTTTGTTAAAGTTGAAGGTTAGATTATTGATTGGAATCTTTCTGTCTTTTCTGATATAAGCACAGAATAAAATAAATTTCTCTTCATGTATGGCTTTGACAGAATTCCACAAATTCGGATATGTTATGTTTTTATTTTCTTTATGTTGGAATAAGTGCTTTAATTTCTCTGAATAATTTTCTTCTGAAATTTGCATTGGTAAAAAATACTGTTGCATTTCTAAATATTTAAGGATTTGTGCATATTTTTTATATACTTTAGTTCTATTAAGGTTGATAGACACATCATCTCACTCCATTTTTGCTACTATAGACTATTTCGAGAGAGGCAGGCCCAAAACTCACAGAAATCCTCCAGCCTCAGCCTCATGAGTTCTGAGTTTACAGGCATGTGCCACTACACCTCGAAAATAGAAACTAATTTGTGATGAACACAAATGTATTGGCTCACAGTTCTGGTGCCCAGGAAATCCACATTAATGGAGCCAGCATCTTCCCATGCTCTACTTGCTGCCTCATTCCATGGCAGAAGGGTGAGAACTGGACAAAAGCAGGAAATGATCAAATGTACAGCCTCCAGAACCTTTATTATGGGCATCAGGAAGCAATGTAAGAGACATAAATTTCAAAGCTAGACAATCGGAGATATGCACTCTCTATCATATTGACTCTTGTTTTCTTCCAAATAGTTGTCCATATTGTCACATACAGGGAATTCACATGAAACAACATAGTTTGGAATTGTTCTGAGCAGGACGAGGAAGGCATTTCAGGTCTTCAAGACCTGACAATAGGGAAGCCAAGAATGGCAGTCATAGTGTCTCTCATTCTCTTCAAAACAGCTGTCCATACATGTGTGTTGAACTTAAAACAAAACAAGCTAAAAATCACTTTGAACAAAGAACAATAGTTTTGCTGGATTTCACATCATGACACTATGGAATCAGCACTGGGTACTTACTGTAGTGTCTCTTTTTCTTCAAAGTAGTTGTTCATTTCAACATGTGTTATATAGTTGGTTCTCGTAAACTGTTTATAAGCTCTACACACGCATGAGTCTCTATGTGTATATCTATCCTTTCTGTATTGGAGGGAAAAACAAAACAAAGCAGGACAAAAAAATAAAATTCCTAGAAAAGCATGAAGCAAAAAGTCAATCCATTCATGAGGGTGAAACTCTCATGACCTAACGATTTCCCCTAGGCCCCATCTCCCAACACTGTTGCTTTGGACATTAAGTTTATACCACATGCTCTGTGATGATGCATTCATACTATGATTCTACTTTTTTGTATGATTCCAACTGGTTTAAAATTTTAAGACATATTTTATGGATCATTTTGGTGAATATTCCATGTACACTGGAAAATAATTTGTATCACTGTGTGAGCTAACACAAGGTTTCTCTCTAAGTGTGAATATTCTGTTTGCTGTCATTTAACTTTGTGATGAGTGGTAAAGACTCCAAATTGCATGAGAGATTTGGCAGTTCCCATTCCTGTTAGGTTTTGCTTTGTGTACTTTGAGACTGTATTTTCAGGCAGACAAATATAGATTCATGATGTGTTTCTAGTGGAATGTTTCTTTTATAATTATATAATGTCCATTTTGTGTAGTATCTATTGACACTTACTGGCATATGGAAAGGGGAGAGTGGATAAAGGAAGGAGAAAAAATAAGAATTGAGATGTGTTGTATATCTGTATCAACTCTCTGTGAGGAACATAATTTTTACATACTGCAAACTTGTACTTATGTAAAATAAAAATGAAAAAAGTTATGTTTTCTTCATTTCTAATATAGGTGTTTTGAGAGTTTTTTTTAATATATTCTCAGTATGAGATATTTATTGTATAGATGATGTACAAATATTTTCTATCCATATGGAGACTGTCTTTTGTTTTTCTTAATTTATTCACTTATTATTAAAACCATTTTTTATTTTAAAGAGAAAAATTAAAATAAGAGTAAAACAATTTAAAAATAGGTCAGTAGGACAGTTGCAATAATTGCCTTCATAGTAGTTATTCAGAGTACAAGATAAAGGCATGATATCTTGTCCAAACAATATTAGTATAAGCCTTTTTCAATGAACTTAGAGAAAATATCTGTTTGATTACCTTAGTTATCTTGTGTATAAATGTATTTTTTCTTTTTCCCTTCCTTCCTTCCTTGCATCAGATTCTCTTTTCTTTTGAAGAATTTCTTCCCAATTCACAACATCTATTGTACATTTTGGATTTTATTTATTCATTTAGTTTCTTACACTACTGAGACAGCATGACGTTTACACATGCAAGTCTAATTTATTTCACTTATGAGTATGGTCTCAAGTTGCATCCATTTACCTATAAAAGTCTCAAATTTATCCTTCTTTATGGCCAAGTAATAGTTCACTTCATAAAATATAAAACAAGCCCACATGTTTTTAATCTATTACTCAGTAAATAGGCATTTAGGTTGTTTCCAAGATCTAGCTATTACAAATTGTACTACTATAAACATGAGTACACATATATCACTGTGGTATGATGTTTTTAATTTTTCTAGAGAAATACCCAGAAAAGGAATAAATAGCTGGGTCAAATGGGACCTCTAATCTTAGTTATTTAAGGAAACTCTCCATTGATTTTCACAGTGGTTGCACCAATCTACACTCCCACTGACAGTAGGGACCCCAAAAGAGTTCCCTTTTCCCCACAACCCCTCCAGTATTTGTCATCAGTTGATTTCTAGGTGATACACTTTCTTTCTGATGTAAGATGGAATTTCAATGTTGTTTGAATTTGCATTTCTCAGATAACCAGTGATGTTGAACATTTTTTCATCTATTTATTTGCCATTTGTATTTCTTCATCTGAGAACTGTGCATGCATATCAGACTCCCATTGTTGGATTGAGTCTTTCAATTTGGGAGGTCGGATTTTTTTTAGTTCTTTATGTGTCCTAGATATAAGTCTTTTGTCTGAGGGACAACTGGCCATAATTTTTTTCCCTACTCTATGGGTTGTATTTTCACTCTGTTAGTGATTTCTTTTGATGTGCAAAAGTTTTTAGTAAAATGAGAACTCAATTTTTGATTCTTTGAGTTATTTTCTATGCAATCTGAGTTTTGTTCATGAACTCTCCATCTACACGTATGTCTTTGAGAGTTCTACCTATTTTGTCTTCCAATAAACTTAGTGTTTCTGTTTTAATATTTTAATCCTTGATCAATTTTGACTTTAGTTAAGTGTATGGTGATAGACATGGGTCTAGTTTCAGTCTTTAGTATGTGGATAGTCAGTTTTTCCAGCACCATTTATTAAAAAGACTATCTTTCTTCCAGTGAATATTTTTGGCTCCTTTGTCAAAGATAAGGTAGCTGAGTGCATTTGGGACTATGTTTCCATCTTCTATTCTGCTCCACTAACTTATCATCAGGACAGTATTTTTTGGTTTTGTTTTGTTTTTTCCCAGTACCATGTTCATTTTATTACAATAACTTTGCACTATAATTTCAGGTCAGGCAATTATAACACTACCCTGCCTTGCCCCTATTGCCCATAATTGTTTTTGTTATTCTAAGTCTCTTTGGGTTCCAGATTAATTTTAGGAATGTTTTCTCTAGATCTGTGAATTATGCTAATGACATTTTGATTTGAATTGCATTAAATCTGTATAAAATTTTGGGAGAATGGCCATTTTTACTATTTTGTTTCTTCCTATCCAAAAATAAGGGACCTCTTTTCATTTTCTGATATCCCCTTTGATCTCCTTTTTAGGGTACTGTAATTTTCACTGTACAGTTCTTTTAATTCCTTTCTTAGATTGACTCTTAAGTATTTCATTTTTTTAGATACCATTGTGAAGGGTATGATTTCCCTAATTTATCTTTCTGTGAGTTTGTTGCTTGTGTACAGGAATACTATTAATTTTTGATTTTTGAGTTTGGATCCTGCCACGCCATTGAATTTGAATATTAAATCTACAAGTATTTTGGTGGAGTTTTTGGAGTCTTCTATGTAGAGGTTCATGTCATCTGAAAATAATGACAATTTAACTTCTTCCTTTCCCATTTTTATTCATTTTATGTTTTTCTCTGGTTTAATTGCTCTGGCTAAGCTAATCTTTTTGATTAGCTAATATTAAATAGGAATGACAATAATGGACATCCTTGTACAGTTTTCATTGATGCAAATGCTTTTCATTTTGACTGTGTCTAAGTAATCATTTCTTTCTTTTGTGAATCATGCCCATTGTGTCATATGTAAGACTTCATGATATAACTCTAGAACATGAAAGTTTGACTCATGCTTTCTATTATATTTCTTGTATTTTCTCATTGAATATATATGATAAATTTTGAAATTATTTTATATAAAGTGTGAAGATTTGGCTTTATAAAGTTCCAGTATTAATATAGATGTTTAATTCTTCCAATATCAGTTATTGAAAAATGTAATATTTTTAATTAAACTGATTAATTTTTTGAAAAAAGAGACTCAGCTGTATTTCTGGATTTTCATATTTTTGTAATATATATACATATATATAATATATATACATATATATGTATATATATCCTTTTAAATGCCATACTGCATTTTTTACTATAGCTTTGAAGGAAATTTTAAAATCAGTGAGCTTGATTCATTTGCCTTTGTTTTATTTTTTTAGTTGTACATTTCATACTCTTTTTGGATGAGTTTACCCATATCTACAGAAACATTCTGCTGGGGTTTTGCTCATCACAGCTTTGAATGTGCAGGTTATTTGGCTGAGAATTGATTGTTTCACTGTATTGAGACAGTTCATGAAAACAGGATGGTTCTCCTTTTATCATGGACGTGGGCTCTCTTTTTTTTAAATTTTTTTTATTTGAAAGAGAATAAAACAAAAGGGGACAGTACAGAAGAGATCAGAACAGAACAACATAGGCAACACAGTACTTTACATTAAGTCAACTGGACATCAACAGTAGTTAACACCATATCTCTTACTCTGTTATAGTTGAGCATAGTTTCAAATACAATAATATCAAACATAACACATTAGTATAAAGCCATGCATAGAGTGAAAGAATTACAGGGCTTTCTGAACTGAATAACAGAAAATGATCAATGGGTACTATAATATCTCATTTTTGATAAAAAAGAAAAAAATTTGTTTGAACTATCACACATATTCAAATTCCAATAAGACACAATGTGATAGATAGAACCAAAGGTAGTAGAACAAAAAAAGCTTGGTACGACTTCTAAGAAGGATGATATTAAATCAGCAATAGCTGTCATGTTTTGTTTTCTTCAAAACAGCTATTCATAACATCAAGTATGATATAGTCAAACAAAACAGGATAA
>PVJX010043379.1:0-13700 GCA_004027295.1 Dolichotis patagonum
TATCACCTTAAAAGAGAACTTTTATCCTCTGAAAGGATTCCAGGCAACTTGTCTTTCTGAACTGAGGGCCAGAGTTTGAGGACAGCTGAGGCACAAGAAGGAAAGTAGATGGAGCAACCACAGAGAGCCATGTCATGTCTCAGTATTGATGAGAACAGGCTGAGAGGGCCCAAGTTCTCCTGCAGTCACTACAGAGCCTTTGTCCCTGAACCTGAGAAATTCCCTGTTGTCCCTGCAGTAGGTCAGCCCCTGCTGTGGTTCTCACTGCCAGCTCCCTGTCCTGACTGCACCTCAGAGGGAAGCTGCTCTCTCTCCTCCTCAGCTGGTGATGTGGACAGCACCGTGAGCAGGGCTGCTCTCTCTTCCCTGTGCCCTTCTGTTGTCTTTCTGCTTCTCTGTGCCTGTCTCTCACTCTTGCTCTCACTCTGATTCCCACAGTAATCAGGCAGTGTCCAAGTCAGAGCACAGTTCCCTTCCTCCTCTCTGTGAAAGGCCCAAGGTGTTGGAATTTTCCCTGAAGCTTTGCTGGAGGCTTACTTGGAACGGGTGTGTTCTGGTCCATCTTAATGTTGTCTTTTCCACCCTATCCCCACCCATGCTTGTCTCAGCATTGAGCTGCATGAGGAAATAGATGACCTATCAGCATCAGTGGAGGAGCTGTCCTTCCTGCATTCTGGGCAGCCAGTTCCACCATCGCCACAAGAACATCTCCTGAATTCCTCTGCCCCTGTGATTGAGCCTGCAGCAGGACCTCTGCCTGATGAAACCAGTGAGTCCCCATCATCCAGCTAGAAGTGCAGCTCTATAGTGCAGGTTTCCCAGTTCTCAGGGTCTCAGCTGACAGAGGTGGCTAAACCTCAGCCAGGACTCCCCTTTTTTTGCAGAGCAGGAGCAGAGGTCTTGGGATTCTGCAGCTTTGCTGAGTTCTTGTGCCAGGCAGGACTCTGTAAGCCTGGGTCTCACCGTGCACACCTCAGATCTGCACATGACCTAGAGTGAGGAGAGTTGTCAGAAAGCCTCAAGACCCACTGAAGCTGGTGCTCCGTGGTATCCTACTACTTTCTGAAGGGTTTTCCGGGTGCTCTGGTCAAGTGGCTGGGTGTGGCTTGTCTGGAACAGTCCTCCCCTCCTCTGCACATCTGCATGGCTGGCAGACTCCATAGGTTTTTGCAGGTGAATTTGTGAAGCTGAGGCTCCCAGCTCCCAGCAGCTGTTCCCTCTGGGCTGCCTTCCTCCAGCAACCCTTCCCCTGCCACTGCCATGATTCCATCCTCTTCCCAGCTTCAGGATTTCCTTCCTCTCAGCCTTTAGTTAGCACCATGTATCTCATCTCCAAGTTCTGTTCCCTATCAGGCTGAGCTACCTGAGAGGTATAGAACAGAGCTCATGTGTGCCATCTCCTCAAAACCCTGTGTTGTTGAGCAGGAGCCCCATGGCCCAGCATCATGCTGGCCTATGTGGAGAAAATCTGAGGTCCCTGTTCCTGTCATTTATGGTGTTTTTATCTTTTGGTCCCAGAGAAATGTGAAATTTTGTGCATATTTACTCATTGCATAAACTATTGGGGAATAGTGAGCTGTTATGTCCTTGTGTGAATCTGAATGCTGTAGAGTGAAAATAACCATGATACAGGACATTCCATTGCCCCATAGAGCAGCCAGTGCCTCTTCACAGTGCGAACATCCTGTTGCTGTCCCTGTTCTTCTGAGGGCAAGGTTGTTCTCAGGTCCCAGCCACTGGTAAAGTGGGAGTGAACTACGCATGTCCAGCCCTGTGCTGGGTGCTGAACCTACTGTCACATAGCTCTCTTTCCAGTCTCAACCATGACATCCTCCAGAACCCTTCTCAGGCAGGGTTGGGGCCTCCATGTCAGAGCTGAGCACATTGAGATGCAGGAAAGTCACATGCATGCCCACGTGTCCCCAGCAAGTGTACTCATTGAGTCTAGTCCCCCAGGTCTGCCCAAGTCCAAGCTGAGGCTCTGTCCACTATTCTGATGCCTCAGTGGTCAGGAAAACAGCTGGGAAGGGGTGGGGTAAGGGTGTGGCTGGGTGCATTTGTGTTGTGACATTTGTGTGTTGTTTGCAGACACTGACATCATGTGGGAAACACAGGAGATCGAGGCAACCCAGTATGAAATTTATGGTCTGTGAGTCCAGGGCTGACCTCTGAGCTCACAGGTCCAGGAACAGCAGGAATTTCTGCCTCTTCCTTGAGCTAGCCACGAATGGTGACTGTGTTCTTACAGCTGCTCCTGTTGGTTCCTCATTGCATTACTTCTCATGTTTACCACCCCAGCATCATTCTTCCCCAAGATGCAGTAAAGTGAGGTTTCCCTGTGCTTGGAGCAGTCCTGCAGTCTCCTCTGGGACATGATGGGGAGATCCTCCCCCTCTTTCTGTAAGGGTTCCCTTGCTTGCTTAACTGCAATTCTTTAGCTAGAAATAAAACTGGATGAGAAAGAAGCTTGTGTGAAATCATACTACTGACAGGTCAGCTCTGGAGACCCATGGTCTCTTCCATTCAGCAGTGACTCAGCCTCCAGTCCTCCACTATACTCCCACACAGGCAGCCACCCAGGAAGTGACCAAAGCATAGTGCTTACTGTGCTGCCTGTCTTGTATCATTATTGCTGTTATCATTTTCTTCAGTGACCCACACAGAATTCAGCAGAACAGCAAATAATCACAGCTTTACAAAATCACACACACACAGGGCCACGTGTCCCCAGCAGAAATAAAATCAGTACAACATATCTGACCTCTGCATATGGCACCTTAACTCACAGTCAGGATTGTCACAGACAGAAAACTGCCCTCTAGAAATGCATTACAGTGGCCCTCACTGCTAGGGGTAGAGTGGTGCAGGAAAATGCTTGCTTCTGCATGTTACCCTGCCACATAGCTTACGACGTAATTGCCAAACATGTGACAGCGTTCCATTGCAAGGGCTCCCTGGGATATACTCGGAGATCACCCTGGCACCATCTGAATCACTTTATTGTCATTCCTCTCACACTCCGCGGGTTTCTTTTCTTCCTCGGGCAGCGCTGTGTCAGCATCCATGGCCATCCCCAAAAGCTGAGTTCTATATGTAAGTGTTGCCTTCCCTCCTCCATTATGGATTTCAGGTCAGCAGTGGAGCTGCAGGCCCGAATGAGGACCCACATAGTGAACACTTTGGCCAAGTGGAGAGAAGTCATCCTTTTTGTCCGGAGCAGCATCAAGGACCTGCTGTCCTGGGAGAACCTTGTGAAAGATGAAGGGCAGAGCCACCAAATGCATGCTATGTGGCACAAAATGGCTGAGCGCATCACCCTCCAGCTCCACCCTGGTGAGTTGACCACTACCCTTGGTCAGTCCCTGACCCCTCCAAAGGGCCCAGCTAATGGGCTATGCCATAGCCATAGGAACCCTGTGTGGTGGCTCCTCCGTCATGCATGGGCTGCCCCCTGCCAGGGGTTTCATTCTCCATGCCCTATTTGCAGTCTCAGTTCTGCTCTTCCCTTGGCTGCTGTCCTAGTATCCCAGTCTCTGCCACAAGGAAGCCCATCCTGCTGGTCTTCTTCATGACACAAAGAGGCTCTGTCAAGGCTCAGAGCCTGGCTACTTTCCCTGACATCACACACTTCTTGCCTTTGCTGTTTTGTCTTCCCAGCTTGCCCAGCTGCACCACCTCTTCCTCCCAGGGGCATTGCCTCATGATTCACAGGCCCACAGGTCCAACTTCTGGCCTTATTGCTGACCTGACTTCATCTCCCCACTCCTCTGAGCTGGGGCCCATAAGGGGTGAGGTTAAATTGATGTGAAAGAGCCCTTAGTAAAAACAGGAAATGGCACACATGACTGCAGTTGGAGCCGCATCCTGGTCTATAGTCAGGTTTGTCTGCATCCCCAGAAGTGTAGGCCTGGGCCAGATGACCTGGGTTCACAGGATCTGCATCTGGGCCCCACTGACTCAGTAAAGCAGATGTCAGTGAGTGTTCTGCATGGCACCCCAAAGGGTCATAAAACCAGAATGCTTCAGGGAGCTCTTTAGGTCACATAGGTCATGAGTGGCTTAGGCACTGAGAGTCCCTCTGTGCGTCCCCTTCCCCTCCTCCATGACCAGTTGAGAGTCTGCAGAGCAGCTCCCCTGTGTCCTCATCTGAGATAGAAGCGAGCACCTCAGTGAACTAACGTGAGGCCCGTGACTGCAAGGCTGCCATTTTCAATACCCGTGAGATGAAGAAGCCCCCAGGACAGGTGCCCCTTAGAGCCGTGAGACTGTCCAGGGAGGGTTTGCCCGTCACTGTGGGTGGAAAGGGGGACTCCCAAGGGCCAGCGTGGAAGGAACCACAGGTCAGAGAGGTTGAGAGGCAGAGAAGTGAAGGGAATGACTGGGTCACCCCTAGCCTCTATTACTCCCATGGACTTCACAGATGCACTGTCACAAGCCGTTGGTGTCATTCCCTGAGAAAATTGTTTTAAACACAGTTGAGAGGCCCACTGAACTTTACAGTGCATGGTTTAATTTAATGGCTCTGTGATTCAATCAGCTGCACATTTTAAACGCTTTATTAGAGCAATACAATCAGTCCAATTTTTTTTTAACATAACCCCATCTATAGTTCCAACTGGCCAATAAACCCTGCAGGTCCTCATACCTTAGGCTCTCACATACTGGAATTACAGTTTTGTGACACTACACCCACCTACTTTGAGTCAATTATTTCTAATAAGTAAATCCCCAGATACAATTATTTGGCCTTAACCCTTTGTAGGAAGCATGATGAGGTATGAAAATAGCAACTCTGGAACTGCAGTCTGTTTGAACTTTTTCCATTTTGTATATTTGTCTAAAGGATAATCCAGTGAGTGCAGTGGGCAAGAACAATACAGAGAGTGAGGACAGTGACATTCACTTTCATGTCCTTCTCTTCTGTGATGTGTAGGTCTAGATGTGAGAGCTCGTGTGGGTGGGCTCTGCAGTGTGGCAGTGCAGAGATAGACCAAAGACCTGAAGAAAGGACCCTGGGCTGTGGGTGACCTAACTGCCCACCCCTGTCTCCTTCCTTTCTGAGTGATGCCTTTTGTGTTGTTTCTTTATCCACTTTGGAGTAACACTTCTCTGAGGCCTTAAGGATCCTCATTCCTATCTCTCCAAGCTGCCCAATAGCCATGGTCCTGATGAGGCCTCCAGATCAGAGCTCTGCTCCTTCCACCTGTGTTTGTGGAAACCACCTGGGACCTAGGCTCCAGCACCAGGGCTGTCAAGGAAGCCTGTGTGCTGTTACCTAATGCTCTCCTTCCTGCCCCTGTCCTGTGTCCTTGATTCCTCTTCAGTAAATGTGGGACTGGAGGAGGATGGTGTGTGATGCTTCTGCATTCATCCTCCTCAGTCTAGGTTCAGTCACAAGATGCTGTGTCTCTCTGCAGAACCCCCTCTCCTACCTGCAGGAGTGTTTTTCTGAATGTGCAATACTGAGGCTAAGATCACTCCTCCTTGAGAGCTGTGAAAAGCCCTCTCTTCGGCTCCCCACAGGAGGATCAGCATAGGGACTGGTGCCATTGGCTGTGGCTAGAGCTGTGCAGGACACTGTGTCCTGCACCAAAGGCATGAGTGAAAGATCTGGGTGTTTCTTCTCCCCTGCAGGTGTCACCTTCCCCTCCAGGTCTCCTGAGCCCCACCCTTCAGCATTCTCTCCCCAAGAGCCCAGGTGGCCTCTGGTCTCTGTCAGCACAGAGCAGAACCTCCAGCCCTGCCCACATGACCTGACCAAGACTATCCTTGATTTCTCCCTCCCTCTCTCAGGTCCTTCCTGTTGAGTCCAAGAAAGATGCTGCTGCTCTAAGGAGACTGGGCTTCAAGGGGACCCCCTGCACTCTACCATCAAATCTAGAACAAAAATACCATCAGGATTCAAGAGAGCTCCTGTGTGAAAACTGCATTTACAATGAGCAACGAGACCTGATCTTTTTTTTCCCTTTTCATTGCTTTACAGAAATCTATTGTTTTAAGGTTAAAATAAAAGTTGAAAACAAAGTAATGACAGTAACATTAGTTAGTGCATTGCCTATTGTTATCTACAAAAGAGTTACTCAAAGTACAAGGCAGAGTCAAGAAATATTGTCCAAACAAAACAACCCAAATCTTTCTTTGCAGCGAACTAAAAGAGAATATTAGTGTGTCTTAACTGTTTCAGACATGTATTTTTTCCTTTTCCCTTTCTCTTTTCTTCCTTTCTCCCATCCCAGTTTCTCTTTCCTTTTGAAGAGTTTCTTCTCATTTCACAATATCTATTGCACATTTTGGATCTTCTTTTTCAGTGTCTCACAGTTGGGAGACAAATAGGATGTTTTCAGATGTTAAGCTAATTTATTTCATTTATGAGTGTCTCCAGTTGCATCCATTTACCTATCAAAGACTCTATCCTTCTTTATGGTTGCATAGTACTCCACTTCATGAAAAAGCTGTGAAGAATGGCCTCACTTTGTACTGTGAGAGTGGCCTCACTTTGAAATGTCCTTATTACATAGTTCAGGCTGCATCCTTTATACATGGTAATCCCGAAATTCCTGGTAATCCTCATTCATCCGCCTCTCAAGTGTACAGGCATGTACTACCCCACTGGACTGAACTCCCCGTTCTGTATTTAGCAAAAAGTTACTTTGCTGTGCCTTGGTTTTCATTGCATTTCAAGCATTTGATATTTAATCTTTCTCCTATTATCATGCTTTACACCCTAGCAGAATTTCTAGTATTCAAGTACAAGGAGATAATTTGGTATCCCTGAGCTATAGGTTTATAGCTACCCTTTCCCCAAGTTCCTTGTCTATACAATGGTCAAATAAACTTTTTTGTTGAAATTTAGGTATTCATAAACCTCTTTTCAACTAAATATTTATATAACCAGTTTCAACATTCTAAATGCTGTCTAGAAAGAAAGATAATCTCATTGTGATGGAGTTTTGTGAATGGTGGTTTGCAGGCTCCCTCTCTGAACTCTGTTTAAAGCTAAATGGAAAAACACAGTAGAGGTGGCCCTGCTGGGCAAGCCATGGTACAGTTCTGTGGTTGCTTCAGCAGTGTGCTACAGTCTAGTTTCTGAGTGACTATACTTGGAAGTACTTGAGATTCGATGACCATGACATGCAGTCAATACTTGAAAGTATGACCCTCAGTTAGACTTTTTATGAGGGGAACTGAGAGATATTAGTTGTGTTTCTAATATTCAGAACACTTGTCCTTATTTAGGAGACAGTAACTTTTCAGGATGTAGCTGTGAAATTTACCCCAGCAAGTGGGATTTGATGACTCCATCCCAAGAAGCTCTACAGAGGTGTGATGTGGGAAACATACATGAATAATACTGTTACAGGTAATGATGATATATTTCATGTATTTATACAAACAACATTAATTATTGCTCAGTGATATACTTTAATATAATTGATAATTAAATATTTGCTTGTATATCTTAGGCCTGATTATATTATACAAGGAGTACAACTGGAATCTGTGATGTTTCAATTCAGTGTTATAGTGAGTTTTGTGCTTCTTATAGGTGTTTCATATGTGGTTTTCACAGTTTTGAAATTATGTCAAAGTGAATTACACGTGGTATAATGCTCATAATTTGAATCCACATGCTTACACCAGATACATATAATATCTGTATTTATCTGTATTTCTTTTTCATTTTAAAGAGAATAAAACAAAAGAGGGCAGAACAAAGCAGATCAGAACAGAACAACATAAGCAACACAGCACTTTAAAACCATACAACCAGAAATTAACACTAGCTATCATAATATCTGTTTCAAATACGGTAATATCAAACATAATAAAATAGTATAAAACCATTCAAAAGAATGAAATAATTACAGGGCATTCTGATCCAAATAACAGAAAATGATCAATGGTTACTATAATAACTCACTTTCCATAAAAAATTTTGTTTATACTATCATGTATATTAAAATTCCAATTCAGAGATATTATCTGTAAGGCTTTATCTTATAAATTCTATAAAATTTTTGTGGAACTTTAATTTTTTGCTCTGTGTAGTGAGATTTGTATTGAGGAATGATATTGATGGGTTTGGCTGACCTGTTCTCCTGTTAGTGAACTCAGTATTTCATGACTGTTAACTGGATTTGTTGCACTGATATTTGCAACTATAGTTTGCTTATTGCTACCTAATATGGAAACTATCTCACCATTTCATGTCTGCAGACAAACAAATACATACAGATCAATAAGTACCTGTATTGCAATTTATTTTTTAATCAGTTAAGGAAAATCTTATTGTCAAATATTTTTTGTTTAGATTTAATGATAACAATGAAAGTGTCTCAGGTGTACTGAGAAAGTTTCACCATTGCATCTTAGGCCAGGAATAAAATAACCAGGTGATAAAATCCCTTAAGGTCAGAAAGTAATATTGCATTATTGATGAAAACTCTCCTTTGAAAATTTTCCAAAGTTTACAATGTGTGCTTTTTCATGGAGACAGCTCTTTTAGCTTCTTCCCCTTAAGTTTTGCAGGAACTACATTAGAAATTGAATAGAGAAGTATTTTGTGAGTTTTGTGGTTTTTTTCATTTTGGTCATTTCTCCTGTTGTTCACAACAGCTGATATATGAATCAAGACTAAAGTACATTCTCATTTAGTCTCTTGGTCACAGTTTCTGACTCTTTATTTTCACTTGGAAAGAATCTCTTGTATTCCCGGAATCATAGCAGAAAGTATTTTCTAGACATTAGAAAGAAACCCTTTGTCTCTGGATTTTCATAAACACCATAGTAAAGGACTTTGTGGAATTTAGGAGCTGAGTGGTGATTTAATAAATCTAACTATTTTGTACTTCCACAATTTAATATTGTTTGGTGATTTTCACAAATATGATTTAGATTTTCTTTTCTGTTCAGTATTGCTTCTGAGTCAAGTAAGTTTTTACTTTTAGATTTGCACTCATTGAACTTAACTCTAAATTTAAGATTGTTGATCTTAACTATATGTAAAATCTTTGTATTGTGTTTCCAATAAATGTTTTCTTGTTTAATTCCCATCTTCTTAGACTTCATTTACTTCTAATTTTGATACCTGCATGATTTTCTTCTGAGGAAGGTTATTCATTAACTGAGTGTTTTTAGTATACATTTCACAGTCAGTCATGTTACGCTTTCCCATTTTAATAGCTCACCAAGGCACATAGGTCAGGAGATTGTACAGTCCAGATTGTAAGGACATACCTGTCAATCTCTGAGTGTAAATGAAACACATTGTGCTTTCTTCCTGAGAGGCATCATATCAGCTGAATCATGAAACAATATTCTATTTCCATGTGGATGCATTTAATGTTGTCTTCCTTTTCTGAGATCCATTCTTCCACTGATAGGAATATTGAACTTTGAATGTTTTTCATGTTTATTATGCCAAATATTTCCTTGCTCACAAGGATTGAATATTTGTAGGCTTTTTCCCCAACTTTTCCTATAATTGTTGAACAAATCAAAGATGTTCTTAGTGTATTCTTTGTGGTGTTTGAAATTGAACTCAGGGCCTTGCACATGTCAGCCAGGTGCTTGTACCATTGAGATGTATCCCTGGTACTAAGGTGTGATTAGTAAATGACTGTGAATTAATTTTAATGCTCATTTCATGAGGGAGTTTGATGAATGGCCTCACTTTGTAGGCTGAACAGTCCTTATTGCATAGCCCAGGCTAGACACTGTATGTATGGCAATCTGGGAATCCCTGGTAAGCCTCATACATCAGCCTCTCAAGTGCTGGGAGAACAGTCATATTCTAAGCCACTGGATGGAACTCTTCCTTTGGTATTGAGTGATCAGTTACCTTGCAGCACCTCAGTTTTCATTGTTCTTCAAGCATTTCATATCTATTCTTTCCCCCATTATCTTCTTTTACACCCGAGTAGAATTTCTGGTATTCAAGTACGAGGAGATTATTTAGTATTCCTGAGCTATAGGTTTATAGCCTCACTTTTCCTAATTTCCTCATTTATATAATAGTCAAAGAATGCCGGGGATTTAGCTCAGTGGCTTAAGCGCCTGCCTGGCAAGCACGAGGTCGTGAGTTTGATCCCCAGTACCAAAAAATAATAATAATAATAATAATAGTCAAAGAAATCTTTATTTTCATTACATTTTAATAATTCATAAGCCTCCTTTCATATTCAACTAAATATTTATTTATGAATCCAGTTTCAAAACTGTAAATGCTGTCTAGACACAAAGATGAACTCAGTGTTACAAAAATCCAGTTGTTTTCTGAATGGTGGTTTGCAGGCTCCCTCTCTGAGCTCTGCTTTAAAGTCAGTGAAAAACTACACCATAGGTTTCACTCCAGGTCAAGCCATGCCACAGTTCTGTGATTACTTTGGCACTTATTTGTAGTCTAGCATCAGTGTTGCTGAATGAGTATATTTGATTGTACTTGAGTTTGGATGAGCATGACACGCAGTTAATATTTGAAAGAATGAACTTCAACTATTTGTGACAAGACCTGAGATATGTCAAGTTGTGTGTTTATGAACTTCAGGAAACTTGTCATTATTTAGGAAACAGTGACCGTTGAGGATGTAGCTGTGAACTTCTCCCCAGCATATGGAATTTGCTAACTCCACCCCAAAAGAAGCTCTACAGCAATGTGATGTGGGAAACATATATGAATATTACTGTGATAGTTAAAGGTGATATGTTGTATATATTTATATATACAGCAATAATTATTGCTCAGTGATATAGTTTAATATATTTGATAATTAAAAGATTTGCTTGTGTATCTCGGGCCTTATATTATACCACGAGTATAACTGCCATCAGTGATGTTTCAATGTAAAGTTGTAGATAATTTTTTTATGTCTTTGTCTGTAATACAGGAAGACTATTGCATAAGCAGCAAATTAAAGAAGAGGACAAAGATTGTTCAAGAAATCTAAGGTGATTAACACACATAAGAAGCAGGGAACATTCCTTTTAAGTGTCATTGTTTGAGCATAAATATTACAACACAGGAACTTGAAGAAATAAGATCATTCCACACATTATTTAAACTCGGGGAAATGTCAAGAGATACACTTGACTTTACTTTGTATTATCTGGGAATTCACAGAAAAGTTTTTGAATGTAGGAATCAGAAGTAATGCTGATAATATGTAACAAATAACACTATATCATATATAAGTTTAGAAATTACCTTCATGATCAACATGTTGGAAATGTATGAGAGTAAATTTAAAGTTTGTATTCTGATATGTATGAAATGAACACATGGTGAATTTTGATAGAAACTCATGTTCAAAATAACCATTTACACATATGTGCGAATACTGAGACTTTCATGATCTAAAATTTTTGTCACATAGAACCAGTATTCAAATTGCAAATGAATGCTACTGTCATAATGAGTACTTTGAAAATATTCAATAGAATGTTGAGTTGTTCAAGTTTAGAATTCCTCATACATTATTGATTGATACATAAAATGGACACATGGTAATCAATATTCAGAGGTCAGAAAGTAAACTTTGATATTTCATATTGTTCCATGTGTACATCCATAGCTATTTACTTGTGTTTTGTTTTTTTTTTTTGAGCCACGATTTTATACCGTAGTTCAGGTTGACTTTGAACTTACTGTGTAGCCCAAGTGGCCTGAAACTCAAAGCAATCCTCCTGCCTCTACCTGTTCACTGTTGAGTGGGTTGTACTGTGTCATTTTATGCAATGATTATCTCATTATATTGTCAAATACATTAAAATCATCTAAATCTATTGATCCATGCAATGTGTTGTTGAATGCAGCACATGAAAGGTCCTTTACAGTTTCTAATAAAAGAATCAACCCACAGTAGCTAAGCTCTGGGAAGATCTCAGATGCTCATCACTGAATGCTGAGGTAAAGAAAATGTGCATTCAGTACATAATGGTGGTGCATTCTTGCAATTCCAGCACTCTGTTAGGCTGAAAAAAACAGGATGAAAACTTGAAGTTTAGCTTTAGCAAGCTCATGTTTAATAAGAATCTCTCTCAAAGCACAAATAATAGATGAGCAAATATAATTAAGTCTAAGACCTGTGTTTAATTCTCTACACCAAACAAAATGCTATACAAGGAGCCATGATATCATTTCCCAAGTAACAAAAAGAATTGTACCTTAAGTAAAATAAATCAGACTGAGAAATGGAAATATCACAGGTTTTCTCTTAAAAGGGAGATTAAAAGCATATTTGAGGAGTAAACATAAAGATAGATAGTACGATACCAGACATCCTTACTTTCTAATGAAAGTAGATTGGGCTAAATAGACAAGGGGTAGAATAAAGACCTGAAGAGCTAAAAAAAGAATCAATGTTTGATAGTCACTTGTACCAATCTCCTAAAACAATATTATGCATTGTAATCATATACCAATTCAAAATTACCAAATTAATGCCACACTTTTTAGAATGAAGAGCACATAGAAAGATGTCCTGAAGGGCAGTGAGTCAGTTAGCCATCAGAATTACTTAGCAGGCATCAAACCAAACTTGTCACCATTAATATCAATTTTTAAAGTGGAACCTTTTTCAGTGTGATTGATATCTCTACTTGTATTTCATTACAGATATGATGAAGACAATAATTGAGAATTGAAGAGCAGCAAAATAAATGTAAGGAATGTAGAGACTTGACTGAGATGCTAACCTTAATAATGAGGTCTCAGTGTGGCCAAAACGTATGTATGCAATGTGAAAAAGTATTCATACATGTGGATATGGTCAAATACGTGAAACTCAGCACTATGAAGAAAAATTGTACACCTGGAAGTGACTATTTTGAAAATACTTTGCAAATTACTCATATACTCAAGACCTGTAGAAATATCATAAAAATTGATGTCAAGATATATTCATAGATTATCCAGAAATCACACTTACACATGGAGATATCCCAAAGCATATTCATTTTGTGTTTCAGTATCACACATAACAAGCAGATCTATTTGTGTGTAATCTTACTATTTAATAATCACACATTTAAAAGATAATTCAAGGATTCTGAAGAATTTTCCCCACATTTTTGACCCATCAATATCATCTTCATAGATGACACCTATTTTTCTAACAAACATTCTTTTCTATTTGGATCTGTCTCAATTATTTTTTTCTAGAAGGATCTGCACAAACACATTCAGAAGTTTCCTTCACCAGGTTTTATGACATGAATCTATGCATGTATGCTTATGATAATATAATCACAAAAGAAAAAGCAAAATTTAAATATGTATAATTGCATTAGTGCCTGTTTCTAGTACATGATGAAAGTGTTCATCTTTGAAAGGCATCAGTGTGTATAATAGGTTTGAGTTCTTTATTGTTTCCTTAGTATGATATATTTATGTTTTTCCTCTATTTCTGGCTCCTCTCCATTTTTGAAAGATGTATGCTCCTACTGCCAATTACACGTTATGTACTTTTATACAAATGTAAGCACCATCCCTCTTATATTAAGCCAGTCATTAATAAATAGTGGAATCCTGAATGTGCAAGTGAATCAGGATTTCACACAAGTTCCTAGAGTTCAAAGGAAAATGCATGGAATATGATTCCCAGAATAAAAATAGTGAGTGGTGGAAATGATATCATATCATGACACCAGAAGGAGTCACCAGTGTGCAATAATGCAGGTGATAATCACAAATGCATGAACTC
>PVJX010043380.1:0-13692 GCA_004027295.1 Dolichotis patagonum
ATGCTGTGAGAGGACTGGGTCCACCTGCCACCTCCCTGGACTCGGGAATAGCATTTGCAGCCGTCAGGCCTCACCGTTGTCCTCGCCGTTGTGCTATGGCTTTGGCTGCGGCTGCTGAGGGGCTCGACCAGGAGGCTGGGCCCTGGGGAAGGCGGCCCAGAGGGGAGGAGCTGGCAGTGCCCATGCATTGTGGACCCAAGGCCCCCATCCAGGGCTGTGTTGGACTCACCTTGAGAGCCTTTAAGATATCCCTGATGCTGTCCAGCCCTAGAGAGTACAGTGCGATCAGTTTAGGAAGAAAACAGAAGAGCTGGGGCGCATGTGCAATGGGTCCCTGGGGGGAGAAGTGGCAACTGAGTGCCAGGTGGGTGGGCGACCCTGCTAGCGTGGCCAGCTCCTGTCTGTGCACTGAAGTGGGCTGGGCAGCGTGTGGACAGGTGCACTGCCATCCTTGCTGGTCACAGGTGACGCCGCACCTGCCCCATCAGCTGCGTGCAGACGCTGACACCAAGTGTGGGGAGGGATTCTTGTCTCCCGCGCCCCATGGTTAGTGGCGGTCGCATGGTTTTCGTTTGGCTCGTCAGGTTTCCGGAGCAGAGATGGAGGAGGACGCACAGTGGCGTCTGGCCTGGAGACTCAGGGGACCGACCACCCGTCCCCGAACGGGACAGCATTCTGGACGAGTTGGACTGGGGCGGGGCTTCCAGCTGGCTGCTTGCTCATGAGCTCACCGTGGCAGCGAAGCCTTATGCTTGTCGTGGAATTAAACTTGGGTGTCCCAGAAGGGTTTTTGGTCCCCAAAGCCAGAGAAGGGCAGGCTGGTGTGTGGGAGTCACTGGCCTGGAGCAGAGAGTGCTCAGCACCCAGGGACAGACCACAGCAGGGAGATGGGGTTCCTTGGGAAGGGCTGCGTGGCCGCTGCAAGGCCTTGCTGGTGCACCTTGAGTGTCTCCTCCCAGTTCCCTGCCAATTTCCAGCGGGGCTGTGGAGGCCGGGGTGGAGCCCAGGCCTGGCCCTCTGCTCTGGCCCTGTTGGCTTGAGAGGTGCTGGGGACGCTGCGTGTCTGAGCAGAGGGGCTGTGGAGCCTGCAGGCTGCTTTGATGGGGCCCTGCCACCCCTGGAGCCACCGCCTGAGGCCACAGTGCACAGCTGGTGACATGCAAAGGGGAAGGGCGAAGAGGAACAGTCAGCGCCTCTGGATTCCCAGGCTCCGCAGAAAGTGCTGAGGGCAGGGCAAGCGCGACTCAGGACCTTTGCCAAGGTGGAGGGGCGGGAATGGAGGCTGGCGTGGCAGGAATCGGCCTGTGGGTCCGTCTTCGGGCCTCGGGCCTCGGTTACCTGCAGTGGCGGGAAAGTCACACTCTCTCTGAGCTCAGCGCCAACTCACCAGCCTCTGTGCCCTGCCTGGGAGCAGTTCCTGTGGCCTCTCCAGAGGCCACCCCCAGGCACCTGCCACCCACTGGGAGCCACTGAGCAGGTGACTCCCCAGGACAGAGCTGCCCTCTGGCTTCTTCCCTCCCCACCTTGTTGCCCTGCTCCCTGGCTGGGCCTGGGCTCCCTGGGGCCACCCCAGAGGCCCCCAGGTCCTCATTCCTGCCTCGGGTCAGCTGCAGGGTCATGCAGACCCAGAGGGCTGGGAGGAGCGGCCATAGGGGCCTGCGGTGCCTGGACCCTAGTTCCTGTCATCACATGTGTCAAAGCCTGGAGAGGAAGCTGGGGCTGACGTCACCTCGCCAGGCAGGAAACCGGGCCAGGAAGGGCAGTGTGGTCCAGCTCCCACGGGGTCTCACCTCTTCTGCGAAGGCAGATTGGCCTGGTGGTCACCAGCAGGACCTCATGCAGGGGGGATCTTTGGATGGGCCGAAACAGTGCCGGTGGGGGGCCTGGCAGACCTGCGGGAAGCCAGGGACCCCCACCTCAGGCGTGGTGAAGCTCCTGGAAGTGAGACACACAGAAGTTGGATGGGGCCCCTGTAGAACTGTCCCGATGGGCCCTGGAGAGGGCTGTATCTGAGGGGACAGCTTGGCCCTCCCATGGTCCCCTATGTCGGCAGCCGGGTGGGGCGGTAACGCTTCCCTCCCTCGTGGCTGCAGCTCTCATTATTGCCGGCCCTGGGATTAATTTAATTACACGCTCATGGCTGGCAGCTGGGAGTCTCCTGGTGAGGTCACAGGTTTTGAGGCTGTGGGGGAGGGTGGTCCTCAGGGAGCCAGGCTCCTTTTGGGCCCACACCCTTCTGGGAGGGTCCCCTCAATGTCACTGTCCTTCGCTGCTCCTGACTGGCCAGCTCCGGCATTGTGAAGAGCCCGGTTTGGGTGGGGACGGGGTCAGACGGGAAAGCCGTAAAAGTTCAGTGACCACAGCGCAGGGCAGGCAGGACAGCCGTGGAATTCATTGTCCTGGTTTACAAGAGGAAGAACTGGGTTCCTCAAAAACGACAAGAAAGGAAGGGAAGGAAACAGACGTCTCTTGCTCCTAGTGGGAGCCATCATATTTTCACGTACATTTTTCCCTAAATTTGTTTCACTGCCTAGATATTTTTAAACGTAGCAGCCGTTGGGCAGATCATTCTGGGTCCGGTCCTTCCTGCTGGCATTTGGAGTGTTTCTCAGTATTGTTGGGGAGAGAAACCCATCCTCAGCGTCATTCTCATAATGACAGGGTGGACGAGCAGTGGATGTGGGACAAGTTGTTGCTTCCAGTTTTGGGCATCGTGACTCTGCCTGCAGTCCTCATAATTAGAATTAATTTTTGGGGGTAGATTCCATTAGAATGACTGCACGGTTAGAAATGTTTTTGAGGCCGTTGTTATTATTTTTTGAAATAAAAACCTCAGCAAATCCTCGTGGCCTGACGTATGTGCTGTTCCCTGCAGTGGTGGGGCAGGGTCAGGGTGACCCCGAGTGGATGGTTTCTTGGGGATGGTGCCTGGGTCTGGACCTTGGTCGGTGCACATGGGGCTGCTCCTGGGTGCTGGGTGCTGGGTGGACTCTAAATAGCACACCCGTCCCTTTTCTTGGAGGTACCACCCCACCCCTTGCCCCAAGGGAAAGCCCATGTGGTCCGGTGGACATTAGGGTCTCCTTGTCTAACTCAGGGGTCTTTGGAGTGTGCATGGCCTGCAGCTGCCCGGGGGCCCCTGTGGGCAGGATGCAGGACTTACGGCCCTGGGGATCCCAGGCTGAACCCTGTTTCCCAGGCTTAGAGGGAATCAGTGCGCCCTGAACACTCAGCCTTTCCCCGCCAGGTCTGTCTGTGTGTTGGGCGAGTGTGGCAGCCTTATTGCATGGACATACTGGAGGGTAAACTGAGGCTGTGTACATGGGTTGGCATGGACAGGCCACAGGCCACAGGTCAACTTATGGCCCCACTTCCTGGAAACGGGCTAGAGTCAGTCACCTCACCTTTGGGGGCCTTGCTTCTGTAGCTGGGCATGGAGCTGGGAGTGGGGTGTGGGGTCCCACCTGAGCTGCTGGGTGCCAGGTGCGGATGTCACCCTGAGTGGGCTGGGCCATCCTTGCTCCTTGGTCTCTGAACCCCACATTCCTGAGAGATGACCAGGGAGGAGGCCCAGGGAAGGTCCGACTTGCAGCTCCTTGCCCTATACCCTGCTGTCCTGCAGGGCTGGACGGATGCACTGCTGGGCCTTGTGGCCTGGGCTAAGTGGAGGGTTCTCTTGAGGGTCCCCCATGCACTTGGAGGGGAGGTGACCCACAGCAGTGGGCCAAGGGCCCAGGAATGGGCACCTGCGTGGGTAGGGCTCCTGGAAAGTCACAGCCAGGCCCCCCAGTGTGGGAAGCGCCCACACATCCTGGCGACCTCTGTCTTGCCACCCCCCACATCTGTCCTGTGTTGGAGGCTGAGGCTGGGAGACTCGACCGGAGGTGCAGTCACACCTGAGGAGGACGGGGGCATGGATGGGTCCTCCACTGTTCCCACACAGTGATCCTGGCTCATCCCCAGTTGCACCCAAGCCCCCTGGCGGCCCAGAACGGTGTAAGCCTGGGGGTCTGTTCCCCAGCTCCTGTTCCCTGCGGTGACGTCTGGTGCCTCCGAGGTTGGGGGTGGTGACGCGAACCCAGGAAGACCCTGCTTCCTGTGAGGGCGGAGTATAGAAGATGGGGAGACAGCCGTGGAGGTGGCTGGGTCCCAGCTGGCACCTGAGCCCTGCGACTTGTGGCAAGAGAAGTGTCGTCTGTCCTTCACTGATGACTGTGTGGTCACCGATGTGGTGCTTGGGATGGGGCACTTGTCCGCCTTAGCCCGTTTGTCCCTTCCCTGCCTGAGCTCTGCCCCCACCCCATCCCCAGCAGGTCCCTGGGTCCCACTGGGCTGGAGGTCATTGCCCAACCAGCCCAGTGGGGAAAGGGGACCAGGGTGTGGCACGGGCCTAGGTTGGGCTGGGGCGGGGTCAGATTCCTCCTGCGTTTCTGACACAGTCATGAGTTAGGTCCGTGAGGTGTCCCTGTCCCCGTTCTGAGGCATCCATCTGGCCGGAAGCTGGGGCTACACCGTGGGAAGCCCCACAGGTGTCTCGAGGGGCGTGGGCTCCTGACTGCTCTCAGCCTCTGAGCCCTGGGTGAAATCAGCTCCTCTGAAAACAGGCAGGTAGAAGTCAGCACTTGAGGTGCTGCCTGGGCAGCTCGGGCCTCAGTTTCCCTACGGCTTAGCAGAGGAGCTGGAGGACTCCAGCCCGGGGGTGGGCAGGCCCTGGCCATAGGTGTGGAGCAAACTCAGTGGCTTGCAGCATCTCCTGGGGAGGCATCACCTCAGGACGGGTGGGCGAGGGGGCCCCCAGAGGCCCATGGAGGCGGCGAGGGTGTCAGCACAGCCTGGGTTCTGCCTGCAGATACATCTGTGGGTGGCTGATGTGTCCCCTACTTCCTCTGTCCCTGTAGATCCCTCGTGCACCTATGCCAGGCAGCTGGAGACCAAGGTGAAGCTGTTTGAGGGTGACAAGCTCCTCCCACAGGTAGGTGACCTGCAGGGTGGGGCGGGGTGCCTGGGGTCCCTTGCCTGTGCCCCTGACCCCCCACCTGCCCCCAACCCCTGCCTGAGTGCCTCCTGGGAAGCAGGGTCACAGCCTAATCCCTGCTGTAATCCCGACTCCCCTGGCGGCCTGCGGATCTGTGGGGCTGGCACAGGGCCCAGGCCGGAGCGCGGACATGGAACTGGCGATGAGACGGGCACTGTGTCCCTCCAGTGGCGGGCAGACCCACCAGAGCCACCTCCCTTGCCTTGTCGGGCTTGTTGACGGGTTCGAGTTGGGGTCCCTCCTCCTACCCAGGCCTGGGGCTGTGATGTGTGGGGGCTGGGGTCCTTAGGGTCAGGGCAGGCTGTCCGGTGCCAGGGCACTGGTGTTTTGCAGAGTGTTGCTGGAACTTTGAGGGGATAAGGAACCTACCTCGGTGCAGGTGGGGGCTGTGCCCGGCCGCAGTTGGGATGCCTGGCCCAGCTGGCTTGGCCGATATGCCCCCAGCCTCCGTGCCCCTTGTTCCTACCTTTGGCTTAATCTCAGCCCCCTCCCTTGCTGAACCCTAGGCAGCTGCCCCAGATGCCCAAAGCGTTTCTCTGGGAACCAGCCCCAGGGATAGCTGGGATGCCTGGCCCTGTTGCTGGGTGACCAGCTGGGCTTGGTGCCCACTGCCTGGCTCAGGAAGCCGGCAGCACCCTCTGGGGCTGCTGGTGGCTGCAGCCTGGGGCTGTCATCCCCTTGGCCCGTCCTGCGGGAGCAGCATGGACAGTTTGCCAGTTCCCACGGCCGACAGGACTCTCCTCCCCGGCTCGCTCTGCACCTTGGGCCCCCGCAGCGCTCTGAGTCCCGAGGCTGGTTTAGTTCAGTGTTGGTTGAAGGTGCTGGAAAGTGTTGGGCTCCTGGGCTGGGCCTTGTCTGCTGTGAGGTGCCCCGGACCCTAACACCCCATGTGGCATGATCTGTGCATGGTTTCTGGGGAGGGCCGGGGGTTCGGGGGCGCAGGCAGAAGCACAACCGGGACTCCTGGGGGGCAGAAGGGCGGCATCTGGGCTGGGGGCCTCTGCTTCGGAGCAGGTCTCCGTGCAGCACAGGATGGGCCCTGTGCTGAAGGAAGGCCGGGACCGCGAGCTTTGGCCTGCCCCCTTGCCTGTTTCTGAGCCCGCGATTCAGGCCGCTCCTGGTGCTGTGTCTCCTATGAGAAGCAGCACCGTGGTCCAGCCGGGGACCCGCTGCTGGCCCGGTTTCCACAGGCGAGGGGGTGTCCTGACCCCTTCATGCCTGCTTTCCTGGGCCCCTGGCCCCCTGGGAACCTCCACCTCAGCCCCAGGTGTCAGACCTGGGGACCAGCAGCCCTTCTGCCTCGGTTGCTGGGGTGCCCCCACCTCCAGGAGTCTCCCGGCCTTTGCATCCATGCGCAGAGTGGACGGTAGACGGGGCCTGCGCAGGGCTGGCTGTTTCCGGGGACCTGCCTCTCCCCAGGCAACAGGGGTGGGTTGGGCCCCCTGAAATCTGGGAGATGCCAGCCCTTGGCTGGACCCGAGCTCCCTGGCTGCCGGTCAGGGGGGATTCAGGGACAGGAGCCAGCTTCCCCCAGCTTGTGGCTGGGGTTAGGGCCAGGGCTTGGGGAGGGCAGCTCGGGTCGCCCTGGTCAGAGGCGCGGATGCCTGACAGGCGACAAAGTGGGCGCATGCCTGGCCGTGTGCCGTGGGGGGGCACCCAGGCCCATGTTTCTTCCTGGGCCTGGACACTGCCCTAGGCAGGGGTCTTCCTGGCCAGGATCCCCCACCCAGCAAACATCTGGGCCACTTCCAGTGTCCTGACCCGGGGCCTCAGCCATCCTGCTCCCACCTGCACTGCCATGGGTGGGACAGCAGCCCTGACCCGCTGTGAACAACGGCACTGGGAAGCGGTGGCACCCACAGAGCCGGCAAGCATCCTGGGTCACAGGCGACACCGAGGGTGTGTGTGTGGGGGCTGCTGCGTGGGGGAGAAAGGCGGAGAGGCAGGGTGAGGATTTGGCCAAGTGATGCTCCCCTCACCTGGCTTTAGATTCAGTTTATGAGGACCCCACGATCACTTCTCAAGACCTCTGTTTCCTGATCTGTAAAATGGGCACTTGGTTACTCCGTGAAGTTGACCATTGTGCATGACATTTGCTGTGTGCGTGGCACCAGGGGTGACCAGGAGGGGCCTGCCTTCAGGGATGCCAGGAAGGGCACTGCACAGCCTCCTCCCCGTGTCCCGGGTTCAGCCAGGCCTGCAGCCTGCAGCATCCCTGACCACCTGGTCCTTACTGGGAGTAGGGAAGTGGGAGGTCCGCCCCGCAGCAAGGGTGCCATCCTTGGAGGTGTCATCGCACGGTTGGATGACCATGTTTGGGAATCTCGGAGGACGAGCTGTGGCCTCAGCCTTTTGGCATGTAAGATTTTATGATTCTGGCATTTAAATCTCGTCAGCGAGATCAAATTGTGCAGAAAAGTCCGGCTCCCTGCCATACAGCGAATCGGCAGAGTCAGACTAGGCCAGTGGCCTGCGCCACCCCCTCAGGGGGCATGGTCCTGGGCTTCGGGTGGGCGTGGCCAGGGCCACCCCTCCCCCGCAGCCTCTTATTTAACTTGCAGATAACTTTAATTAAAACCGTGCCTGAGTGCTTACAGGCTGAATTACGGCACTGCAGTTCATATTTTCTTTCTCGCATCGGCTTTAAAATTTCACCAACACAGCTGCTCCTTCCGCGGTGATTCATCTCAGACTCCACACGTTACTATTTTTCCTGCTGGTTCTCAGTGCCTGGGCTGGGGGTGGCTGTGATCGACTTTGGGGGCTCGGGTTGACCCCCCTCCCCGGGCCGATCCCGGGGTCTCCCTTGTGTTGTGGAGAAGCCGGCTTCTCCAGGAATGAGGATGGGGGCCGTGGGCAGGCGGGTGACTGGAAAAGACCCCCGCCCTGTCCTGCCAGGTGCTGCAGGGCCAGTGGGGAAACTGAGTCACAGAGGCAGGGCTCCCTGGCATGGATGCCCCGTTAGTTTGCTCTGGCTGCTGCTACAGAGTTCCCTAACTGGGAGGTGCAGATGACCACGGCTTCCTGTCCTGTGGTGCCAGAAACTGAACTACAAGGTCAAGGAATGGTGTCCCCGCACCTCTGCCCTTGGCTGGCTGTTGGCCCTTCAGTCCTCCTCTTTGTCCTGGTTTCTCTTTTGCCTGAGGACACAGTCCCATGGCACGAGGGCCCAGGCTACCAATGTCACTTTCCTTTGGTCACCTCACTAAGGACCTGATCTCCAAACAGGTCACCTGCGGGCTCTCAGGGCCTGGGACTTCATCACACAGATTTTGGGGGGGGCATGGCTGAGCCCCCAGCTGGGCCAGTGTGGGCATGATGCTGGGGGACCCTTGTCCGAACAAGCCAGGGGTCCTGGGCGGAGCTGGCCCACTCTGCTCTCTCCTGGTCCTGGGGCCTGGGCTTTGCAAGGGCCTGGTGAGTGTGCTCTGGGCCTGGCACCACCCCGCTGAGCCTCGCCCCTTGGGTGGGGAGTGGAAGGCAGCCATGTTTCTCTGTCCCTGAGGAGGGCGAGGCTGTCCCGGCCCATGCGCCTCTCCTGAGGTGCTGGCTGAGTGGGACACTTGTGGCTGCGGGTTGGTCCCCTGCTGCTCAGCAGCTGAGGGTGCCCTGTTCTGCCCGTGGGCGGCTGGGCTTGGCCACTGCGCCGCACCCGTGCCTTCCTGGGAAGCAGAGTCTGTGGGTCTCTACAGCTCTGCCTGTTTTCTTCTCAGGACCCCAGAATCTGTCTGGCCTTGCTGGGAGCTTCCTCTCCCAGCCTCCAAGCAGATGGGCCAGCTAGCACGTGGGCAGGATGAGACTGGCAGTACCACCCCTGTGTCCCAGCTCCTTCAGCCTCTGAGGGAGCCAGGTGCCAGGCAGGACTCACTGGTGCCCCCTGTCAGCTGTGTGGTGTTGGGCAGCTGGCCTGACCTCTCTGGGCCTCTGCTCTTCTGCCTGTAAACCAGGGCCATCGAGGGGTCTAGGGTGACTGGGAAAGCTCCAGGACCAGCGGCCAGCTGGCCGTGGGGCCTGTGGTCACTGCCATGGGCTCCCCTGTGTGTGAGCCGTCCAAAAGCCCCTTCCTGACCTGCCCACATGTGCACGTACTGCTCCAGGTGGCCGGGAGTCGCTCTGCGGGATCCAGCTACGGGGGCTCCAGGTTCTGTTCCGTGCCCACCACGCCCTGGCCTGGCCCCTACTTCCTGCACCAGGACAGAGTGACAGCCCTGCAGGGGCACTGTGGCAGCTGGGAACTGGCCCGTGTTTGCTTTGTCACAGGCCACAGCGTCCTGGGTGGCCCGCACATCACATCTGAAAGCAGGATTTGGGGGGCAAGGTTGCGGGGGGTGGGGCCCCCGCGCCAACTATACACAATGATGGGAGCTGTCCCGAAGCCACACATCGGTCCCACCTGCTGCAGAGTCAGCTGCTCAGTCCCTTGGCTCCTGAGGGTCTCTGGAGAGGTCTCTGGAGATTTGAGACGAAGTGAAGACCAAACCCAGCTGGAGGTGGCTCCCAGGAGTGACCTTGCAGGTCACCGGCACCCCAAGGGCAGAGCAGAGGCCGGCGTGAGATCTGCGAGAGGCTCTTGTCCTGTGCCCACCTGAGGCCCCTCAGGAGGACTGCGTTTCCCCGAGGGCTGCTGCGGCCCTGAGCTTCGGGGTGGGCGCCCCAGGGACCCGGTGGGTCACGGGTCCCCTGCTCCTTCTTGTTGGATCTGGCATTTCCAAAGACACAGAGCTGCCCGAGGGGTCTCGGAGACCCCCTGCCCTGGCCTGGCCCTCGGGCCCTGCGGCCTGACAGGCGTCCGGGGGAGGGCAGGGCGAGGTGAGGGGCGAGGTTGGGGTGCCAGGTGATACTCTTCTCTTTCCTTCCAGCTGCCGCGCCCCTATGGCCGCCCCAGAAGCTGGCTGCAGGTAGAGCCGAGTTGGGACAGAGGCTTGCGGTGGTGCTGAGTGGCCGTGCCGCTCTGTGTGCAGTGTGCTGTGTCTGCTGTGTCCTTGTCCCCAGCACCTCGCTCTGGGATGCCCTCAGGACCTACCCCGCTGGGCACTGCCAGGTGCCCGGCCTCCTGTGGGCTCCCCAGCCTGGTGCAGGTGGGGTGGGAGTGGTGGGCCAAGGGCTGGGCCTGCCCGGTCCAGAGGTGCTGAGCTCAGTCTCGGGGCTGCGGTGTACCCTGAGGGCCTGCATCAGTGACCCTGGCCACTCGGGCTGCTCCTGTCCAGCCCCTAGAGGGCGGGGCCAGCTCAGCTTGCACTGTACCCAGCTCTGAGGTCCGGTGCAATGTGAGATGGGCCCTGTGGGACTCTCCAGTGGCTTCTCTGTGCACTCTCCCAGTCCTGAGGGCCTGGGTGGCCCACGCCCCTCAGGAAGTCCCTGCACCCCACACCACCATGGCCTGTGGCTGAGGGGCGCGCCTAGGCGCTGCACTGGCCATGCTGATGGGTCCTGTCCTGGTCACTCTGCCCAGGCAGCCTGGGGTGAGCTGTCCTTGTGGCCGGGCTGCCTGCGGGGCACCGGGTCATCCCCAGGGCCTGTCTTCACTGCCACCATCACCCTGCCCGGGGCATACAGGGGCCCAGGGCGTTGGAGCAGCACAAGAGGTGAGCCCACGAGGGGTCCCCGCTCCAGCTGCCAGCCTCAACCCCCTTCTGGGGAGCCCGGGTGACTGGGCTGGGCAGTTGGCAGTGTCCCTCGGCCCTCTTCCGTCCAGTGCCCCATTTTGGTTCTCAGGAGGGTTTACCCCAAGGTTGCCCCTGTGAGCCCTGATGTCCCTGGCAGTGAACCGCAGAGTGATGGGCCAGCTCCTCCTCCTGCTGTGGAGCCTGGGGCAGCATTACCAGGCCCAGAGAGGGTCAGGGAGTAGCCAGAGGCCACACAGCGAGTCCGAACTAGGCTGACGGAGTCCCGAGCTGTCCTTAACTCTGCAGCCTCCGTGGGCCACAGCCCCGGCTCCTTCCCTCTTGGTCCAGCCCTTGCGCTAACCCTCACCAGCCCAGAAGTGGGCTACAGGGCCTGGACGAGCATGTACAACTGGACGGCGTGTCAGCTCCTGCTGCCCGTCGGCGAGGGACACGCGGAGCAGCAGGGCTGTGATTTGGATCGGGGTGCCATTATGCACGCTGCCACTTAGTGAGAGACGGTGGTTTTCTCCCGCCGGGCGGGCACACTAAGCACATTCTGTGGACGTGAAAGTCTGCAAATTGTCCTATGCTGCCCAAGGCAGGGGTGGGAGTTGTGGCTGCCAATTAGGAAAGCATTGCCACTGGGGTACACACCTCCCCCCAGGAAAGGGGGTGAGGGCTGCCTAGGAGTCCCCTTAGACCCTCCCTTTCTGCTTTCCTTTTCTGAGACAGGGCTCTGCTATGTAGCTTGGGCTGGCCTTGAATGCATGGAGATCCTCCTGCCTCAGCCTCCCAAATTCTGGCATTATTGATGTGTGCTACTGCATTCAGCTTGGACACTTGCTTTGTGACTGTCCCACAACTCTGTCTTTTTTTTTTTACCTTTGAGCAGAGTTGGGTGGGGGCACCCCAGGGAGGCCCTGGTGGCTGTGATGGGGTCGCTGCTGGCTGGGCTGAATGCGTGCTGGCTCAGACGGGGCAGGTGCTGTGTGGTTCTGGTACCTGGTGGGAGGGGTCCGCTTGCTGTGAATCAAGGATGATTTTCTGGACTTTGCTGTGGTTGTTGCCCAGGCTGGTCTTGAACCCCTGGGCCCAAGTGCTCCTCCTGCCTCAGCCTCCTGAGTAGCTGGGACTGCAGTTGCAGGCTGTCATGCCCAGTGCAGTAGTTCTCAGGCCTTTGTGGACCCAGGCAGGGCCACAGGCAAGGGTAAGGCAGTCCTGTTTGATGGCCAAAGCTGTGGGGGAGACCCCCTGTGCTGATGACGCTGGCTGGGTCCTCTGAGGGCCACTGCTCCCCAGTGTGCATTGCTCTGTGACCTTGGGTCACACCTGAGTCCCCCTGGGGTGGCAGCCAGCCACTGCTTCTCAGTTCCTTTGAAGTGGGAAAATGTGGCCCCAAGTCTTCGTGACCCGGGGAAGGTGAGCGCTGGGGGGCCTGGGGTAGGAGTGGGAGACCCGCCCACCCAAAAGCCCCCAGCCCTGGCTTCTGGGCAGTTTGCTCTGCCCTTTGGGGACCCACCTAAGGCCCCTCTGCTGGCCTGGCTTTCCTCCTGCCCTCACCCTGTGCTGGTTCTTTGGATTCCAGGGCAACTGGTGGGGCTGGGGGGGGTGGGTCCCAAAGGCTGGCGAGGCAGCCTCAGGTCCCGGTGAAGGGCGCCAGCCTTCAAAGGACCCCAGTACAGGACCCGGTTGCAGAGTCCCTTGGGCCAGGCCGGGATTGCGTGTGGGCTGCTCGTCCAGTTTGCATGGCCTCAGTGGGCGCCCTGACTCTCAAGTGGGGAGCCTGGTCCAGGAGCCTCTGGTGACGGCAGAGAGGGCAGGTCCCTCAAGGCGAGAAGGAGCAGCTGGCACTGGCGTCCCCAGCGAGCCCCCTCACCCTGCCGTCTAACTCCTCCCTGCTTCCCCGCAGGCCAGCCCGGGAGAGTTCCGGACACTGCGGAAAGGCTTCTCGCCTTACCACTCGGAGTCCCACCTCTCGTCCCTGCCGCCCTCCTACCAGGATTCGATGCAGAATGTAAGTGTCCTCCCCCACCGGTGGGGACAGAGGTGGCCACGACAGGGCCCACAGCTCTTGCCTTCAATCCCTGCTGGGTCCAGGTCACGGGGACAGGGCCAGAGGTCGGGCTCAGAGCCACTGGACCTGTCCCCAGGGCCAGCAGGGAGGCCACTGCAGTGTCCGGCTGCAGGGCAGTGTCCAGGCTCCAGGAACCTCTTCCTGGCCTCAGTCCCTGAGCTGTGCCCCTCCTCATGCATGGGGCACGAGGACAGCTAGCTGGCCTGCAGCTGGGGCTGGGCCTGGTCCCTGGCTCCATCACTGAGGGCAAAGGAGCCCACGGGGAGGGCACTGCCCTAAGATGGTCACTGAGGCCTTGTTCCCTGCCCTTGGAGAGAGGCAGTGGCCCCTGGGAGCCCGAGCCCTGGGCAGTGGGCACCAAGCCAGGGCTGCTCTCCAGGCGCTGACACGGCTGTCCTGTGTGTGACATCAGAGTCCAGGTCCCCTGGCCCTCCTCATGCAGGAAGGAGCCTGCCCAGTGCGTGCTGGGCTTTTGGGGGCCCAGTACCCCAACATTGGCCTCTGTGGAGTGGCTCTCCCTGGGCTTCTCCACGAACACACTGCCGACGCAGCCCAGGCAGCCGAGCACACCGACGACACAAATCCAAATATTTATCTGGCAGCTCGCAGCCCCACACGCCTGACTGCCTGGCCAAGGGCTCCGGGAAGCGGATCGCGCCCGGTGCCCACTCCTTGGTCCCCTCATCTGCTCGTGGAGGGGGATCGGGAAGCCAGCAGTCACTCGACCAAGGCCTCCAGCGACCTGCAAACTGATGTAATGGTGGGGTGGGCGTCCCACGCAAAGCCAGCCACTGTGGGGACCTCTGTGGGGCAGGGACCCTCAGGATGCTGGCCCCAGCACCGGGCACTCCTCCTAAGGCCACTGTGGGGAGGGAGAGACAGGGCCAAGTGTGCGAAGGTCCCCCAGTGGTGACCCTGGGGTGGGCGTGCCCCTCTCTACCTCGGCGGAGGTGGCTCTCTGTCAGCCGTCTGGCAGG
>PVJX010043381.1:0-13713 GCA_004027295.1 Dolichotis patagonum
TGCATGAGTTGGGGGCCAACTGTAAAATTGGGAGTTTTCCAAATTAGTGCCCATCTAGAATAGAATGCCATTAAAGGATTAGTAATAAAAATGTGCTCAATGAAAGCTTATTCCATATTCATTATTATTAAAGCTCAACAATAACTGTCATAATTATTTAGAATTTGACCAACAAGAGCTTTTGTGAAAGGTAATATTTTACCACCAACATTATTCAGAATTGCCTGTGAATGGTGATAATAAAGCGCAGACCAATTTTTAGTCAGTTTTATTATTTTTGCATTCTCTGTAGTTGATGTCTCTTCTTAGCCAAGTTCTCCTTGCCACCCAATCTGCTCCAATTAGGATGGTGACCCCAGTGAAGAGAGGAGCTCAGTCAGGGTTCGGTGTGGAAGAGCACCCCAACTGTCAGGCCGGTCCCCTCAAAAGGAGTGACCAGCCATGAGAGGTAATAAACCTTGCGTCATAAAAGGAGCTCAAGCAAAGATGACCTTTAAGGTCTTTCCAACTTGGAGACTCTGACTCTTCGAATCTGGAATGACAGAGCCTTCCTCAGTTGTTGAGGGAGAGTTGGGAACTTAGCTGTGTCTGGGGCTTGTGGACAAGCTATATCCCAAATAGCTACAACACAGAACTCTAGTGGCAGCTCTACCCCCATCCACCACCCTAAACCCATGTTTTTGCCAATAATTGACAACACTGCCCATGGCCAGAGACCAGAAAATTCATGACTTCTAAATCAGAGCAGAAGTGGACAGGCTGAAGCCGCCTGGTGGGCTGCCACCAGGAAGATGGTTAAGTGGAGTCGCCTAGGTGTTATACTTCTTCTGTGACTCAAGTCTTTCTGTAAATCTGATGCTCCTCCTGCCAACCCCAGGAGGGCTGGTGCTCCCTGCTGTTTGCACCCCCAGGGATAAAGCAATTTTGGAGAAGAAATATTGACCCTAAATTCCCATACTTCTTTAATCCCCCAGTTGGAGGCTCTATAGTACAAGATACATTATTAATGGATTACTTTTTCAGCAAGCAAAGGTCAGTTTTCAATGCTTTTAATGTCTCCAACCTGGATTTGCCTTTCAGAGACAGTATTAGCATGGCTCTGACTGTGAGCATTAGTATATAGTGAACGGATTACAACTGAGGGAAGCACCTGAAGGTATCTGCCGTCTCCAGGGGAACGCGCCCATCTGGGTAGGTGTCCAGTTTGTACATGCTGACGCTTGTTCCAGGGTGTAGGTAAGGTGAGGCATCAGAAGTCTGAAGGTAGGGAAGCAGACTATACACTGAGGGCACCTACAGCCTACACATAAATAAACGGCCACAGTGCACACCAATGGATACCTTGATGGAGTGTGAGGAAATTGCTTTAGGGGCTCAGCAGATTGTCTAAGTTTGTTTTGTTCATTTAAGTAAATGAAAAAGGATTCTGGAGAAATTCAGAAAAAGATACTGGGATTCTTTTGAGAAGTCAGAGAAGATCTTTTTCAACAAGAGTAGAATGGCTCTGGGAATGTTAAAACTCTCTGGAGGGCTGCACTTTATTGATTCTTTTCCAATGACACCCTTAGCCCTAGACCCACCCCACCCAGTCTCTGTGTTGCTTTGTAAGTTCCAAATGCAGGAGAAAGGATCTGATCAGTCGACCTTGACTCAGGAATTCTTGAGTAGTTTGTAGAGACAGGGGCACCACGGTGGGCCAGGCAGCCCTACAAGTGTACAAAGTGTCACCTCATCAGCAGGACCAGAGAAGTTGATTGAAGGTTCTTCCATTAGTATTTAAAAATTGACTTGAGTGGATGGTCCTGGTGAAAGGAATAGCTTTTGCAAAGTCTTGGAAGAAAATAAAGACCACAGCAGATGTGTAGAACTTTGCATGACTCTATTGGGGAGGATCAACCATAGCACAATACTTCAGTGTAGACTGTAATGCCAAGCTCTCTGGTTTGAATCTGGTTTAAAGTTCACCTTTAAAACTTTGGTTAGTTGCTAAATCCCTTGTACATGTGTTCTGTAACTATGAAAAGAGAATAATAATAACCTTTACTCCATGGGAGAGTAAATGTATCTAAAGGATGTGGATCAGTGCTGCTACATAGTAAATGTTCAATAAATAGTTTTTTTTTTATTATTGTGTATAGAGCTTTGAATCAGAAAAGAAGAGGGGGCGTACAAGACTCCATCCCTGCTTCTCCAAATTAGCAGATGTCCACTGAAATAGGAGAAGAAAATAAGAAGCTATTTGCTTTTTTGAAAATGACTAAGAAGTTAAGCTTTCCTAGTGTTTAAATGAAGTGACATTGTTACCCCCAGTTATCCACTGATCAAACAGGGATGTGTTTCCTGGGGTATACGAAGTATCCAGAAGAAAGAGAGGGAGGCCCCTCCCACCAGTAGGCTGCAGTGACTCCTTGAATTTCACCTGACGAGCCACACAGCAGTTTGCATGGCCTGGCAGAGGATAATGTTTTGAGTGGTAGAATCTTTGGTTACTTTGTGATAAGAAGGTCAGTGATCTTATGCTACACAATGGTCTCCGGCTAGTTTGTTGAACTTAACGATGAGAAGTATAATTTTCTTTTACAAAAAAAACAAGTTTTCGAAATTTGCTGACCTTTATAGTGATGACAGGTAGTTGCTTTTATTAGATATTTTCAAAAAAGTAAATATCTGTAATCTGCCCTTTCAAAGTAAAGGTGATATTTTTACAATGAGAGAGGAAGCAATTGCTTCTGAGGTTTCCTTGAGAAAAAGTGCATTTAAAAATGGACATTTGAAGTATTTCCACCATTATATGTTGTTATTGTCTAAAATAATGGCAATGTGTCATTTATGAATTCTCTCATATGTGTGTTCTGTGAAGACTTGGAGACAGAATTTTCCAAAGTATTAAAAAAAGCTTCTAAAGATAAAAAAATTCTAAAGGATTCCAAACACATTTGCCCAAATCTTAAAATGCCAAACCACCTGATTTATTTGCAAAAGCAACTGATTAGTGTGTAGAAAATGGAAATCTACTAAGCAAATGTCCGCAACATCCTTTGTAAATAAGGATGAAAAGTGAGTGTGACCAATGAGTACAAACCATAATGTACCTCTCTGTTTTTGATCTTCTCTTTGGGACACCTCAAAGCCTTTCAAGCCCCCAAAACCACGCACAAAATAAACATACTTTCAACCTGACCTTCAAAACAGTATGTCAGAAACTGCTAGCCTAAGATTTTTGAAAGTAATGAAGCATTTACAGTGAATGATTACACTGCCCTCATTTTTTCAGTTAATGGCTGAAAATGTTTATGTACAAAATATATTTTATAATTTTCACCTTTGTCTTTTCTCCTTTAAAATTTTCTATTCATGCAAACTTCTATAGTATACTAGCACTTTACATGGTGGTGAATTAACTGCACATATGCTAGACAATAAATAATAAACACATTCACTAAGATGTTGCCTCCTCAGAAAGTGTTCACTGATGGAGTGATGATCATGAAAACTGGGAAACTTCAGTAGGTGACAGGGATACCCTAAAGGAAGTTAACCTATAAGAATGACAGGGCATATTTGTGAATACTGAACAGAGGACAGTCTATGGCCTGGTGGTGCTACAGCAAGGAAATGTAGTCATTGTCCAAACTGTGTAGCCTACCTTGAACAGAAACATGCAGGGAAGCTGTGTGGGGATGCGTGTTTGTGTGTGTGAGTTTGTGTGTAGACACACTTTTGGTGGAGGGGCAAAGACAGATGTAGAAAGATGTCTTTAGATGCATACTTCCACATGTCTGAATGATACCTAAGGAGAGATGCTCATTATAGGAGGCCCATCTCCCAGTTATGGGATCAAACTGAAGCCATTTGGCCAACACAGGGAAAATGAGTTCTTATCTGCTGTTGCTGTTGTAGCAGTAGTTTAAGAACCTGAGAGATACTTGAGTAATTTTCCTCCCAGGCACATCAGTAATGACAGTTGGCAAAGGAGCCTGGCTGAGGAGCACAGAAGGAATGAACACTTTGGAGTTCATTTTCTGGAAGGTTCTTGATAAGCCTGAAGCTCCATGTCTCTACCCTCCAACCACACAAATTCCTTTTTTTGTTTGTTTGTCTACCAAAATGCCCCTTGTTGTCTTCAAAATAACTTCCCACACCATCAGACATAGTAAAATTAAACAAAACAGAATAGCACCAATAAAAACAAAACAGCACAATACAAGATTTCAAAACAAGCTAATAGTAAATCCAACATGGCTGCCATAATATAGCTTGTTATCTTTGAAATAGCTGCCCATGCCATTGGATATAATAAAATCAAACAAAGTGAAACAGAATAAAACCAAACCAAACCAAACAATGAAAATGATACAGAACTTTAAAACAAGATAATAGGGAATTGATAATGGTTACTGCCTTCAAAAGGAGATCCCCCGTAGATGCCACACTGCGTACTGTTATCCTCTAAATAGATGATCAGACTACTGGCTTTCGGCCTGCAAAGTCAATGAAATGCTAAACACTACCAGCATTATGTTGTATTTTACTTCAATGGCTATAATCTCAACCTGCGTTTGTCTCTATCAGCCGGTTGCTCACGGGGTCTGGTGGCAGGGTGGGGTGGGGAGACTTTGACTCTTCTTGTCTCTGTGCTGGAAGGAGCTGGTGTCTAGTTGTCCTCTCTGTGGCCTGTGCATGTTGCTGCCTCACAGGAAGTGGTTGGGGTCTGCTTCTCCCTGTGGCCCATGAATGGCACCACCATATAGATTCATGGGGATTGCTGTGGATCTCAGCTTTACTCTGGGTATGTTGCCGGGTTTTCTAGTGTAGAGACTAAGTGTAGATACGACCAAGTACAGGATGCAGCCTGACAGGAGTCGTAAGCCTGGAGCCAATCGATGATCAGAAGGCATATTTTGAACTGGAGTATGTTTCTGTTCTGCCTCAACCATTCTTCAGTCATTCTCCAGTTTAGACTGTGGACTTCTCATCTATAAAATGAGAGCATTTGACAGTGCTAGTACTTTTGACTCTTTCTTCCCAGGCCATAGATAATTAAAGTGCCCAACACTTGATGATAATCATAGTACTACTAGCTGTGGAGCGCTTCCTGTGTTCAAGGCCTGTATCAAAACATTTTGTAGCTTACCTTATCCTGCAGTGGCAGCAACCTTCTGGTGGGGGTTCACTGTCCCTTTTGACAGAGGGGACTCCTGAGACTGGGAAGTAGTCCAAGGTCAAGAACTGGTATGTAACACAAGTAGGATTTGAACTCAAATCTGTCTAATCTCAAAGGTTCAAATTCTTTGGTACTATGTTAGACTGTTGTGGGAGGTTATTCATGATGCAACGGGGCCATGATCCCAATTTTTAAAAGAACAATTTTTTCCCTGTTTGTTACATATGGAAATCTCACACTGCCCTCTGGAAATTCTGATGTAGGTCCCTCAAAAGGAATCCTGACTTGGTGAGACTCATAGGGTCAAGTTGTCTCTAAAGCCTATTTGGAATCTATTAATTCAATGAAAAAGTCTGCATAAGGCATTCAATCCTTGGTATTCAATCTCTAGCACCTTTAGTGGCCATTTCTAGATGACCAGCCAGCATCTATTTCTCTGTTCCTTTTTCAAAAAAGGATTTAATCTCCCATTTGTCCCCATGGGTGTTATTTAAACTAAACCCAGATCTGAAGTGGATCTTGACTGGCTGAAACTATCATATCTTATTCATATTTGTCTGTCACATTTTCAACCATAATTATTGGTTCACAGATGGCTCTGAGACCTTCATTGGTCCAATCAGAGAAATCTCTAAATTTTGTTTAGAATCTCATATTTGTAGTAAAAGTGAATATTGTATATCACCAAGGATATAACAAAATCTGTAGAGAAAAGATCTGGAAAACATTGATGATACTATTTCACCCAAATGGGAAGTGGCAGAGCCATGAAGAACTTATATAGGTCTTACAAACCAAACAGGAAGGAGTGACTTGGGGGAAGAGTCGTCTTTCCCCTCATCTGTCTATGGCTCTGCCTCTGACTTCCAGTTTTTCTTACAGCTGAAACCCCTGTTTCCTCACCTAAATGTGCATTTCTCATCCCTCTCAAACATCCCAGACCAGTCTGAGCTGAAGGTAGGGGCTGAGGGGTTGAGGGGTAATGGTTCTTATCACCCTTAAGTCAGTTTCAAGTGTCAGTTAGAGACCCAGAAGTGACCCAGAGCCTCTGAAATGTCACCATAGCCCCCCCAAACCTCTTTTCAATAGTTGACATCTCCTACCCACTAGCAATACACTATAGGCTTCAATTTGAGTCCCCCTGAAATAAATTTCCAGGGACTCTCATAGTTCCCTAGACACTAAGAGGATTTGAGGCTGACTTTGCCTAAGGCCATGATTGTGCCAATTGCTTGTTGTGCATGTACTCACCTCAGTGCTGATGTTAGATACCTGCCTGGTTACTAGATACCTGCCATTGTCCACTGGACACCCTTAAGACTTGAATATGCACAGCTGAGGCTTAGGCTGTGTTTTAGCCCTTTCCCCCTCTTTGAGGAGAGGCAAACATACTTCCCTGTGGAGGTGGGGTGATAGTGACAGGTATGACTTGCTTAGGATGGACACAGATGAGGATAGATTCTGGCAGCTTTTGGCAAGAACAGATGCTGGTACAGGAGAAGAATGCTTTGAAAGGCAGTGATAGATAGATGCTGGTTTGGGCAGCTGAGTGGACAATGTGGGAGTCAGACTGAGCTGGCAGTAATTTTTCCTGTTTTCCCTGGCTTTGACATGACAGTCTTGAAACATGGCCCGGCACAGTAGCTGGTCACCTTGAGTGCCTATTTTTACTTCTTATTCCCAATCAACAATTGTACTGCTCTTATTAACAATCAACACTCTGCCAGGAGTGCTGACGTCAGGGCCCAGTGGTCAGCCCTCCAATAACAAGTTGGCAGAGGTGTGAGGAGGAGGAGGAGGAGGAGGAGGAGGGGGAGGAGGAAATGGAGAGGGAGGAGCAGGAGCAGGAGGCAGGATTATGGGCAATGCTATTCCAAGAGGCTGAATGGAACAAGGGCTTGTGGGGGGCTCCAGGCTTTGGAGGTCACAACAGGGGCTTGGATGAGTGGAGTGGGGCTGGAGGGACTGTCTCAGCAACCACAGCCAACTCTTACCCACTCTTCTTCAGCCCTTTGAGCCCTGTCTAGAAAGCCTCAGTGGGGACTCAGTTTCCCCCAAAGTCTGCAGCAGGGTGATATTTTTAAAATGATTGCATCTCTCTTCCCTAGAAAAGATGAAAGAAAGTTCTGTTAATGTGTTCAAAATGGAAAAAGTCAAACGCAAAGAGGATATAACCCCTTTTAAGAGCTTCAGGCCTTGACAGCAGCCTAAATCCTCAGTGATTTCACCAATGTTCTTGTGTGGCCATAAAAAGATACTCAGTCTAATACAGCCCGAGAACCAATCTCTTGGGAGCCTGAGCAGAGAGGGCTAAATGCTTGTGAAGCAGGTAGAACAGTGACTGGCTTATAGCAGCTAGGTCAGAGATGAACCGGGTTAGTTAACTACTTCCATCATACTTCATGGAGTGGGCGGTACTGCGAGTGTGACCGCAGCCGTGACTTCGTTAACAAAGATGCTATTATCTAGGCTCGGTATCAGGAAGTGGGGGCAGCTATCTTTATCACCCTCTTTGGTCTAGTGGCAAGAAACATTTGCCTGGCTGCCCTGCAGCCCTATAGCATGACTATTCAAAATGCGGATTTTCCGGCCTCCCTGCCAGCCTTCTGAGTCAGAATCTGCATTTCAGCAAGATTCCCAGGAGGTCGTGTGGAGTATTCAATCTTGAGAAACACCAAGACAGAGTGCCTCAGAGGGAAGGATAAAACTCTCAGCTTCCAGCACTGTCACCGAGATGGTCACTCTGGTGAAATCCTGTCGTGCAGCATTTGTCCCACTACCCCCTCATCACCCATTTACTTGTCTGTTTCCCTTATCGGCCATGGGCAACTTGAGGGCAGATTCTGTCACACTCACTATGGAGAGATGGTGAAGCATAGTGGTCCAATTCATGAGCTTGCAGCTGACTTTCAGTCCCCATCCTAGCTCCGCCACTTACTTGTGTGATCTTGCTATGGTTCATTTTCTTCATACGTAAGCAGTGAAAAATAATAGTATCTGTCCCACAGAGTAGTGAAGGTTAAAGGATTAAATGAATTCCAGGAATGTGGGAAGCATCAATATGAGTCAACTCCTATTGTTGTTGCCTTCATTGTTGTCCTCATTGTGTCCCTAGGCCCTAGCTGTGTGCCAGGCACCTGGCTGACACTCTGTAAACATTGATTGAATGAATGACCACAGCTGGGTGCACATTAATGTTTTTCATACCCTTGACATTGACAAAGCTCTTTCAGATATCGAACGTTGAACTCCACTTCTGTTCTGTGATTTGAATCCCTGGGAGAAGATGAAGGATGGGAAGGAGACTCTCACGGTCTTCTGAAAAATAACCTGCTGAATGTGGGAGACCACGATGGCCTCTGTCTTTGGGGCAAAGTGGAAGAAAGAACAGTACTTAAAAAATACAGTGCTTATGGTTTGAGGAGGTAGATCTTTAGAGTCAAGTGAGCAAAATCCAGGAAAAGTAGTGCTGCTTATTTATGTTTAAGAAGAAAGCACGGAGCAAAGTTCTGACCAGCCAGCAAGTGTCTTGCTGCTCTTGAACAAGATGCTGTGCTTTGGAAAAAAAATTTTTCCCCCACAAGATCAATGGCTGGAGGAGGGACGTGAGGATCTCCCTATTGAGTCTTTGGTTTCTATGTCCACTTCCCCTTCTCAAAGCAATTGGAATGTCCCTTGGTCACCAACGGTGTGGTACACAGTGTGTTAGAAATGGTGGAGAATGTTAGAACCACACACTTCCAGGTGAAACATCACTGCAAATGAGTAATGAGAGCATATTACAGAACACTCAGCTCTTGACTCATTGGGACAAGCTTGCTGCATCCTCTATATTGCTCTGAGAGCTTGGGGGACAATTATCCTATGTAATTTGTTACTATTTGCCTGAGTCCTGGGCAGGGCTGACACATAATCGGTGTTAGTAAATCTTAATATGATTACATTTAACAAGGATTTGCAGCTCTGAGAAGAAGGGTCACTTCTTGGGAACTACTGTGAGACACATTGAGGGGCAGGGACTAGAAGACAGGGATTCCAGGATAATAACGGTGATACTGACCATTTCCTGTGAGCCTCATATGCCAGGCTCTGCACTAGGCATTTAAAGAGCATTATCTGTTGTCCCCAGTTACATATGGAAAAACCCCCTGAATTTCAGAGGAGTAGAAACAAATAAATGCATATTTAAAAATATTTCCACATAGTCTCTGCTAATAGCAGTAGGAATTACAGTCATGGAAGATTGACTTGCGAGGACAGAATCCCTGCTTTTGATGCTTCAAAATTGGACCTAGGTGGAGAAGTTTTGCTGCTGTACTCCAGTAAATGTAGGAGCCATGAGAAGATGGATGTTAACTGGCAGGGAGATAGTTCCAGTAATGAGAGTAGGTCCATACGGAATCAAGGCATGTTGATGAATAACTTTTAATTAAAAAATGTTCCTGGGAACTTTAGATCCATCATTTTCTGAAAATCAAATATGGAGGGAAATAGGGAATTCTAATATTACAAGTTTGGGACACTGCATCCAATATTAGTTCCTGAAGACCCATGATGCCTGCTACATATTTGGAGAATCCTGGAGAAGGAACTGCTGCTTAACTTTCTTGAATGCAGTGTTCCCTACATTTATTTTACAAGATTGATCAAGTGACATTTTTAAAAAACATTCCAAGGAACAACTCCAATGAACATGTGGGAAAACTTCTTCAGAAGTGCGGCTTGAAAGATGCCCTCTGTGTTCCTTCCTCCCTGTGGTCGAGTGAACAAGCTGTGGAGCTCAGTGTCAGAAATGTCCCACTTAGCCAATTTGTAACAATTTCCTAAATTGGGCAACTAACCTCCAGAAATGGCTGCAGTGATAAACTCACAAGAGGACGTGCCGGGAAGCTGTGTGCTTTGCTGCACGTGGGCACCGCTTCACCTCCCAGCAAGGCGGTGCTGACAGCGATGTTTTCCTTGGGTATTTGAATTTTCCCTTCCACAATTACGTCTTAAGCCACAGATAAAATTCACAGCCACGTTTCACTCAAGATAAACCTAACATCATAATAATACAAAAGATTAATTTGTGGGGAGAAAGACAGAGGAATGAAATGGCCTTGGTTTAAAGAGATGTCAACATTGACAACTTGCAGAAGAGGACTGCTTCTGTCCTATGCTCACTGACCTGTGAGTAGGTGCAGAAAACTCATTAGCATATAGCTGTTGGTATGTGAGCCACTGCAACGGTCCTATTGATACAGTGACCAACTGAGGTCCACTTTGAAAGCCTATAACCTCTATGCTTTGCTCACCCTCTGGGACTCATGATGGTCTTTTATCCTGAAGTCTTCCTTGAGTACTTGCATACCATTAAATTTTCTCCTCTATGATCATTTTAGAGAGTATGTTAGTTGCCTATCACCATAACTATGATGCATAATAACTCCCCACAACAAAAATTCAATGGCAAATAGCAACAGGCATTTGCCTTTCTTTCTTTCTTTTCTTTCTTTCTTTCTTTCTTTCTTTCTTTCTTTCTTTCTTTCTTTCTTTCTTTCTTTCTTTCTTTCTCTTTCTTTCTTTCTTTCTTTCTTTCTTTCTTTCTTTCTTTCTTTCTTTCTTTCTTTCTTTCTTTCTTTCTTTCTTCTTTCTTTTTCTTTCATCTCCTTAAAACCCAGGACTTCATGAATGCTATGCAAGTGCCTTTTCCCTGGGCTACACTCCCAATCCTACTGCTTACTCTCATGTCTACAGGTCAGGTGGTGGTGGCTGATCTAGTCTGAGATTTGGTCTAGATTGTTTGTTTCAGATTTCCTTCATAAGCCTTTCATCTTCTGGTACCTTGAGGCTACCAGTGGGCATGCCTTTCTGAATTGTAAGGCATGTGCTTTGGCTTATACACTGTTAACGCTGACATATTCCATTGGCCAGAGCAAGTTTCATGACAAAGTCCACCATCTGTGTGTGTAGGGGAGGGAGGTGGAGGATGCATTTGTCTTATGGAAGCTGAAGGGGAAGGAGTCAATATCTCATGGACAATGTTGAATATACCAAGATGGTTCAGTTAGGTGCTTGATGAGGTGCTCTGAGGAGTTGTGCCTTTGTTTTTGTCAGAGGTGGTGACAATGGAGCTGAGCCATGAGGCATTGTTGATAATCCTGTGCCTATGTGCACCACAGCAGTGTTGAGGAAGGTAGATAACATAACGAGATGCCCCGGTGGTTGTGTGTTGTAGCTCTACTATACAAGAAGGTGCCCCTGGAAAGTTCTTATTGCTCTCAGGGTTGGAGCTTGTTTGGGTCATAATGAGCCACACTCTTCTTTCCCATAAAGTTCTGATCCAATTTAAAATTATACACTAGAGTTTGATGGAGAGGAGAATATTAACATTATAACTGGTGAGCCTCAATTTGAGAGCAACATGGAAACAGTTTTCTTGACCCTTTCTGCCTAGTGTGGATTCTGCATTCCACCTGCAGGTAGATCTGGGTTTTCCCAGTGGACCTCTAGCCTGATGAATGGAGAACTGCGAACAGGAGTAATGTATACCTGGTTTGGGGGGTTTTTGTACATTAGAGAAGCACAGACCAATGAGTGTCAGCCTCTTGTCACTCCAACAAATGTGCCACTTCTTTGCCACTCACATGAAGAGGAAGTTAGAGCTGCAAAAAGGGACAGAGATGGAACAGTGTCTTCTCATCCCCACTTTATGAATGAGCAAAGCTTAGTGTCACATGGGTCAGCAGAAGATGGGAACGAGGGAGGTAAAATGGGACCCATGAAATAAGACAGGTAGTACACAGAAGGAATCATCATTAAGTCAGTCTAGCATGACTTGGAACAGGTCTAGCTTGTTGCTATGTCCTAACTGCTTCTTTTCATCTCACTTCCTAACCTCTGTCTCTACTCATTTCCAACTGAATGAAGCCACTTGAGTGTGATGAGTTCATTTACTTCTTGTTGCTGTTTCTTGGGATAGAGTCCTACAGATCTGGAAACCGGGATCTATTATGCAGGGTCAGATGCTGTCACGTTGGAAATTGTACTATTCCCTCTCATCTGGGAAATCTGTTGGTTCTTTCATTAGTCAGTAGTTAGAATTAAAGAGTGGTGACCAATCAGAGATGACAGAAGATGTGGTTAGGCTGGGAGTAACTTTTCAGAGTTTATCAAAAACTGCAAACTCCACAGAGATTACATATTTTCCTCAAGGGCAAGACACTGGGTAAGTAGGACTGGAGAGGGGACAATGGGGAAAGGAGCTTGTGTTTGCTGAGGTCTGTGTCATTGTCTACAATGTCACAGCTTATCTTCCCACAAGTCCCATCTCTAGGAACTAGGGTTCAGTGGTGAAGAGCACAGACTCTGAAGCTGGTTTCTAGGCTTCTGTACACCAGTTGTATGATCCATCTGAGTCTCTGGGCCTCGGTTTTCCTGTCTGTAGAATGGTACTAAAGGAAGATGTTAAGTATTCACCGCACAGGAGTTGCTGCGAGCCTAAAGTGGTGTAATGAGGACGGTGGGCAGTTTCTGAGATGGCTCCCAGTGGTCCTCCATTGAAATGTCCATATGCTTGTATGATCCCCCAACTGTGAGTGTGGGTTAGACTGAAAGACTTGTGTCTAAATGAAGAAAATATGTCACAATTGACAAGGTGTCACTTCCACTTCTGAGATTAGTTTAAGACTCTAACTTCAATCTTGCTTATTTCCTCTCGCATGTTCTGATGGACTCCATGTTTAAATTGACTAATGGCAAGGCCTGCCTGGGAAATACTAAAGAGAGGCACCTGGTCCACAGTCAGCTGGGAGCAAGGTCCCTAACTAACAGCCTATGAGGCACTGGATCCTGCCAACATCCACATGAGTGAGCTTGGGAGCAGACCTTCCCCAAGTACAGCCTGGTGGTGGCTACAGTCCACCTGACACCTCAGTCAGACACTCTGAAACACAGGACCCCGATCCCCTCACCCATATTGATCCACAGAAACTGTGAGATAATAAATGCTTGAGGGTGTAGGCTGCTAGATTTTAGGGCATTTTAAAAAAAAGTAATAGATAATTAATATAATACCTGTGCAATTTTTAAATCAGGACCTAGTGCAGAGTATATCCATAATAGATATTCACCATCTTTATTATTGATACAATCAGGTGCAGCTTAACAATCAAGATAGGTTCTGAGGGATACAATTTAGGCATCGTAAGCTGTCCTTACATAAGCTGAAGTGGCACAACCTACTACACTCCTAGACTACATAGAATAATTACTATTCCTAGGCTACAGGCCTGTCCAGCATGTTTCTATGCTGAATATTGTAGGCATTTATAGTACAATGGTAAATATTTGTGTGTCTAAAAATATCTACACAGGTTTGTTTACACCAGCATCACTGTAAACATATGGGAAAAACACTGTGATAGGTTTTATGATAATTATGATGGCTACAATGTCTTTAGGTGATAGGAGTTTTCAGCTCCATTTGGGGTCCATAATTGACTAAAATGCTGTTGTATGGTGCATGATTGCATTTCCATTTCACTGATGAGTAAAAAACAGGGCTC
>PVJX010043382.1:0-14630 GCA_004027295.1 Dolichotis patagonum
CCCTTCAAAGTGAACTGCAGCCATTCTCAGTGACAAAGACCTGAGCTCCTCTAATGATAACAGCCAAGGTCATATCAGAGAATCCAGCATGACAAGCTCCTCCAGGAAAACCAACAGCTCCAAACAACAATGCTTCTCTTCCTCTCCAGGTCTCCTTTTATGCTGGCAACTGTCCTCAGGTGGGCCCTCCATGCTCAGGACCGTGCTGATTCAGTTCAGCGGTGTTTAAGTTGACCATCAGTTACCAACCCACTATGCCTGCCTAAAATAAATCTGCCTGACAACATACGGCTTGATTCATGTAACCAATTTTATAATAACCAATTTTATAATAACCTACTATCAGCTTTTGTACTTGCTGCCTGCAAATCCCATAAAACTAAACCCAAAGCTGACTTGGGACTGGTGATTTGGAACTGGCCTTCCCTCCATCCCACCGGCAAAATAAGTGGTTTGTCCTCCAACCACATGATGCCAGACTTCTTCCTTTTAGTTTGGTACCAGGTTTCTGCAACAAGACCAAGCAGGAAACTTTGAACATGAGTATTCCAGTCAGTTTCCCAAATCTCAGCTCCGGAACCAACGATGCCCTGCACTGAGGATATAAGGGAGCAGGAGGGTGCAGAAGAACAGACAGTGTGAGCAGAATCACTGCCTGCTCTGCATCCTGTAGCTCCTTTAGCTAAACAAGAAACGAGGCCACAGCTACATGTCTTTGTAGATGAGGTTGACTGAGATCTGACCCTTGCCCAGCACCCTGGAGGGCAGGACAGGTGACAAGACAGATGGCATTGCAGCCGAGCTATGGTGGGCTCTCTGGAAAGACAGTAAACAGCTCTGGAAGGTGTAAGAACATGGCATGCTGCCCATGGGCCAGCTTGGGGTTCTCTGGGGCATCAAACTGACCTGGAGCTGCTTTTAAGTTCCACCCAAAATAGTTTTATGCTGAGTGTACTCCTGTAATCCCAGCACTTGGGAAGCTGAAGCAGGAGGATCATTACAAATTCAAAGCCAACCTGGGCTACATAGTGAGTTTAAGACCAGTTTGAACTGCATAGCGAGACCCTGTCTCAAAAAACAGAACAAAACAAAACAGATTCTTTTAGAAGGAGGGTTTCCAAGAGCACCTGAGGAAAGATTCCTTAAAGAACCAAGCACTGAAAAGCAGCAACCACCTAAGCAATGGACACTGCCCACAGAACGGAGCAGAGCAGGTGCTCTGTGGAAGTGGCTCATAGGAGCCCCAGAAGCAAATGTGCACACGTACACACACACACACACACACACACACACACACACTGTGCTGCATGCATTCGCAAGGTGCAGAGGGCAAAATGTGCTCTGACAGCAGCTGTTTGCTGTCCCTTCTCTTCCTCCTTCCTCCTCATCCTCGGTTAGATGGGCAGGAATCCAGGGTGACTTGTGGAGAGGAGGCAGAAAGGAAAGAGCAGCTGCACGCTGACCTCAGGCTGGTGGCACATGTGGGCTCAGCCGGAAGGAGGTCAGCTCCCATTAGTCCCTGGGCTTACCTGTACCTCAAAACTACACTGTATTCAGGACCTGAAGTGACAGTAGGACATTCTAGGTAATTCACAAGGTGTGGACCTCACCTTTCCCCTACCCTGGATTCGAGTGTGGGGTCATGACCTCTCTCTCGTCTGTTGACTGCAATGCATGCACATCGTGGGTTAATTGGTGACACGACCATACACACCAAGAAGCCCCAGGCTCCATGGGGTCCCCACGACAGCACGTAATCTAGTCTGATTCCAAACATGTGCCAATGATTTAATCTAATCTGGAAGGATGTAGAAGCCAGTACTATGGCAAATGGTGCGAGGTGAGGGGATAATGCAAGATAAAGTGGTAGAAAAGCAGAGAAGGATCTAGCAATAAAAGAGAACTATAGGCCAGTCTCCCTACAAAACCAAACAGACACAAAACCCTCAGTAAGATACTGGCAAACAGAATGCAGCAAATCATCAAGAAGATTATACACCACGACCAAGTAGGATTCATCCTAGAGAAGCAGGGATGGTTCAACATACACAAATCAGTAAATGTAATCTACCATATTAACAGAGCCAAAGACCAAAACCACATGATTATCTCATTGATGCAAAAAAAGCACTTGACAAAGTCAAACACCCAATCATGATAAAAACCCTACAGAAAACTGGAATAGATGGTCTTCCGCTCAATCTGACAAAAGCCATCTATGACAAACCAACAGCGAACACCATACTAAATCGACAAAAACTGAAAGCTTTAACTCTAAAATCAAGAACAAGACAAGGATGTCCACTATCACCACTCCTATTCAATATAGTTTTGGAAACAGAAGCCAGAGCAGTGAGAAAGAAATAAAAGGAATAAAGATAGGAAAGGAAGAAGTTAATTTATCATTATATGTGAATGACATGAAGACCCCCCCAAACTCCACCAAAAGACTTCTAGATTTAACAACTAAATTTAGTAGTGTAGGTGAATACAAAGTAAAAAATCAATAGCAAACAGCAAACTCACTGAGAGAAATTAAGGAAACTACACCCTTCATAATAGCATCCAAAAAAAAGAGAGAAATACCTAGGAATCAATCTAACAAAGGAAGTAAAAGATTTTTACATCAAAAATTACAGTACTCTGAAAAAAGAGATCAAGGAGGATATCAGAAAATGGAAAGATATCCCTTGCTCGTGGATAGGAAGAACAATAAGTGAAAATTGCCATACTCCTACAATTGTTATACAGATTTAATGTATACCTGATCCAAATATCATTAGCATAACCCACAGAACCAGAGGAAACAATCCTAAAATTCATCTGGAAACAAGAGACCTAGAACAGCAATGGCAATTCTGGGTAACAAAGGCAACGAGGAGGGAACCACAATCCCTGACTTGAACTCATACTACAAAACTACTGTGATAAAATCAGCTTGGTACAGGCAAAAGAAACAGACCTGAGAATCAGTGGAGCAGATTAGAAGATGCAGCACATTTCCAAACACATTCAGCCACCTGATCTTTGACAACAGGGCCACACATGTTCATTGGAAGAAAGGCAGCCTCTTTAATAAATGGTCCTTGGAAAAAGCAGCTCTACATGTGCCAAAGACTAAAGCTACACCCATGTCTATCACCATGCACTAAACTGAGGTCCAAGTGGATCAAAGATCTAAATGTTAAAACAGCAACATTAAATCTGCTAGGACATAGAATAGGTAGAACTCTTGAAGACACTGGTGACTGTGACAGTCACTGGTGACACTGGTGACAGTCACTGGTGACAGACAAAGACTGTAAAGAAAACCCTGCCCACACACAGACAATCACAAAGAATCAACGACTGGAATCTCGTCTCACTAAAAAACTTGTTTTGCATGGCAAAATAAATCACCAACCGCGTGAAGTGATTTCCAGCATATTTAGCATTCCTTGTATGAAGTATATGTTGTAGGTGTGCTATCCAGAATGTATTTGTGCAGTCTACTTCCCTGAACATCCTGTTGCGAATTATAATACTTATTTGGTATTCTGGTTGCTAAGTGTCCCCGTAAGTGTGTAACTCAGTCAGTGCATGTGCTCAAATAAACTATATGAGACCAGAATAGCAAAAGTATAAACAAATCGCTTTGTGAGTCAATTTTACTTTTATTCCCAATTATTAACTCCTTCCTTCCTCCTCCGAGGACTGTGCAGTCCACCCATTATGACAGCAATGGTTCTAACGGAAATGTCTGAGCAGACGTGACGGACGCCATTATTCTGAATGTCGTAACACAAGGCCATCATAAAGGGTTGAGTACAGTGTGCCAGTTATCTGATCTGAGCATCACACATGTAAACGTGCATTGCAACATCACACGGTACCCCAGAAATATGTACAATCGTTGTGTATCAATTAAAACTTCAAAAGTTAAAAAAATTTTTAATGTAGTAAAAAATAATTAGCACATTTTAAAATGTTGTGTTTAAGAAGAAATATATTCCATTATGGCAAAAATGTAAAAGTTGTCAGGGATGTAGCTCAGCAGCACAAGCGCTTGCCTGGCCAGCATGAGGTCATGAGTTCAATCCCTGGTTAAAAAAAAAAAAACCAAAAGTAAAAGTTTTCAGGGTGTACTTAACCAAAATATCTTGCCTGATGAAGAAATACAATCTTCACCATTTTGATTTTTGTAACTATCCTAAAGTCATAAACTGTAGCCATTTGTGAGTTACATGGAATTTCTAGGTAGTATTCTCCACTTCCCCTGCTAGTACCCCACCACCATCACCACCATTACTCCAGCTCCTCTCGATACCCTAGCTAAGACCACCCTCTTCCTCAGGCTTGCTGGGGTGAGCAATAGGGTTCAGAGACCCAACAAACTCAACCCTTTGTAAGTCACTAGGTTTACAAAGGTCGACTTTCCTATTTTGGTCTTAAAGTGTTAAATCTATATCCATGGTCTATTGTTTCATATGAAACTACTCCAAAGTCATTGGCTTTTGTAGTCAGGGGTTTCAAGGATCATTTATTATTATTTTATGATGGTCACCCAAGGAGTTAAATACAAAGAAAGTGCAGGAAATCTGTCCACAATAGTAAACACCTGGAAAATCCAGTGGCCGACCCTGATTCCATGGCAATGACCTGCATGATTTCAGCTGAAAACCTATAACCCACAGTGAACCATGCAAGTCTGTCCCATGGATCTGTGCTGGGAAGGCCCAAAGGTCAGCGGCGGAAGCTAGAAAGTCTGTGTCGGCGGGGGAAGGAGCTGGGCCAGCAGGCTGAGGGATTTGTACTGGAGCCAAGAAACGATACTCAAAATAAGGACCAGGGCTCCCCTGAAAAGCACCACAGCCATCCTCAGTGACAGTGAGGTCCCGAGTTCCTCCGAGGATGAGAACAGCCGAGTTCATATCAGGAAGCCAGCGTGACAAGCTTCTCCTGGAGAATCAGCAGCTCCAAACAATACCGCTTAGGAGAACCCACAACACTACTCTTTCTCTCCAGGTCTCCTTTTTATGCTGGCAACTGTCCTCAGTGGGCCGTGCACACTCAGCAGCACGCTGATTCAGTCCAGCTGGTGTTTAAGTGGCCCACTAGTCACTAATCCACCCCACTGGCTTAAAATAGCAATGTACGCAACATCAGAATTGTGCTTATTGGCTGTGTGTGGTCTGCAGGAGACTAGAGCCTTCTACACACAGCAGTCCCAGGACAACATTACAGAAGGACCAAGGCAGCGGCGGCTAGGTCTCCTGAAATAGGCTTAGAACTAGCAAGTGTCACTTCAGCCACATCCTGCTGGTAAAATGTGACACTAAGGCTAGCTCGGGCTTGCAGGAGTGAAGTGACAGCTTTCATGTCTTAACACCCAGAGCCGGAAGAGACCGTGGTCATGTTTCAATCTACCATGAACTCACTGTTGCAGGAGACAGCTGAATGCTGACTGCGTCCACTTCAGTTTCCTGGACATGAAGCAGAACTCCATTTCCCAGGCCCCTTGTTGGGAGAGTGGGTCCAGGTGCTTGGCTCCACGGCACTTCCAGGAGAGGCTGGGCCGAGGCAGACCCAAGGTGACCAGGCCTTGGTCAGAAGAGCGGGGATCTGAGGTCAAATGTTAATATGAACCAGATGGGCAGTTAAGTCCAGGGATGTAGCGAGCTAGGGGTCGATGGCCACTATGCCAGCATCTGCTGCCATCTGGGAAATGGTTCTTCCTTTTCACTTTGTTCTTCTCACGAACCACTTTGACAGCAGAGAGGCCAAGAAGCTCCAGCAGACATACACTTGCTATGAGGCTCAGCTCCTCGTAGGCCCTTTGGAGTTTAACTAAACGTTTCAGTCCAGTGGGTGACATTAGCTTGACACAGAGTGGCCTGAGCTCTGGTCATTTTCTTGGTATAAAAATTCCTAAAGTGTCCCTGTGACAACCGACTTGGGGGTCCCTTCCCGGCTACTAGGAGTTACTTCTTTCTTCTCAGTAAACATTCCTCCTGTTTACCTCTTTTGTCTGTGACTTCATTCTCTGATTTTGTGAGACCTGGACCCAGATTACACTGTCACAGAAGGAATGTGGGTCCCTGAGACTTTTTTTTACATAAAGCCCTCTGATTTTTATCAGCTGTTGACATGAATAAGAAATAGGCTTGCACTGCAGTAAAACGCTGAGACTCGACTACACAACTGTCCAATAGCCTTTGAGAACTCAACGAATTAACACGGCAAAAGCTTCTGGCAGACATTGTTTTTGTGGTTTCTTTGGGGAGTTTAGGAGGAAAATTTCCCTTCTTTTTTTTTTTTAACTTCATTGTCAGTCTTCCTGTACTTACTAACACGTCTTCTCAGATGATATCCATGAGTTTCTTACTGCAGGCAGCAGGACCACAAGTTAGAGCTCAGCCTGGCCAATACAGTGACTTAGCCAGACCCTGTTTCTAAATTAAAAATAAAAAATAAAGAGCTGGTGGTACAGTCCCATGCAAAGGCCCTGGGGTCCTCTGGGTGCTGAGAAAAGGGAGGGGCTACTTCCTAAGCCAGAGACTGGCTGGTGCAGTGGGTGTGGGTCTTACAACTCAGCTCACACCTGCTTCTGTTCGCAGGGAAGAGCAGGTGTGGGAGGGTGTGCGGACCTCTGGGAGGTTGGCTCACGACTGCCTTACAAGGGCTCTGCGTTTCTGGGTGGTATCCAGAACCCACACTCCACTCTCACACACTCCTGCTCTTACCTCACCTTCTACACATGAGCTCCTCTATTGGTTCATCTATGGGATTTTCACCCTGAAGGGCCCCGCTAGATTTCCCTTTGTCTCATAGCCGAGTATTTCTGCCCATAACAAGGAATGAGCTGGGTCACGGGGAAATTCTTCTCTGCTTTCTGGAATGCAAACTCCTCCAAGTCCTCTAAAGATGGAAACCTGAGCCTTTTCATGTCTGGCAATGATGCTGATGGTAAGAAAATCCTTCCAGACCAGGGTTTCTTTATTTTTCACAACTCCTCTGTTTCTGTATTCTCAGGTGACTAACTAACGTGGCTACTGTGGAGCTGGAAGATTTTGCCACAATTTAGACAGATGGTTTTCAAACACACGCGTAAAGACAGTAAGGCTGGAAATGTGGAAGCAAAAGAGGCTTTATGTCATTCTGAGATTTTCTTTCTTTTTTTGGTAGCAAAATTTTTTAATGGAGGGAAGAGAAACAGGTTCTACAGAGCAAGGGTTTGGGTCAAGTAAGAGCAGGAAACACACTTCCTGCTGCAGCGTGGGGGCAGCTGTGTGTAAGAGAGAACACAGTGGCTTCCACTGAATAAATGTGAATAAATGAAGACCTCCCACAATCACCCTAAAGTGCTACAACTCAGCAGAGCTCAGTCATGGATAAGCAAAGTCAACAGCGCTTGAAACCACTGTTCTAACTACACTCAACTCCAAGTCAGAGTCCTGCGGAATAAACTAAAAAAAACACATGGAGGAAAAGCAACTTCTGTTCTGTTCAACCACTTTCTCTGACAGATTAGCATATAGTAACTACTAAAGTATCTGTTGACTGAATGAATACATAAGCCAATCTTTTAAAGGAAGTAGCTTTAACTATTTTAAGATAATCTACCAAATGACTCATAAATGACTGTCTTCACTCTGCTCTTCGCTGTGTCGTGTTATAAACATAAGAAATGGACGCAACTCCCAGCCCCTCAGAGTAAATAAGAATATTCACAAAATGGGTTTCTATACAAAACAAATGTTTTGTGGATATCTGCTTATTCTACAACATGAAACAAAGTTATTTAAATATTTACAGTGTTATCTTTTAAGGCCTTTTTTTATTTTTCAGAGGGTTTCACCATGTGGGCCTTGAACTCACTTTATAGCCCAGGCTGGCCTCAAATTCACAGAGACCCTCCTACCTCAGCCTCCTGAGTATTGGGATTACAAACATGTACCACCATGCCTGGACTATGGTGTTCTTTTTATATAGACTCTTTAGAATAGGTAGAGGAAAATATGTAATTAGTTAACAGCATGTTTAAGAAGCTATCAACTATAGCAACACGTGCCATTTGTGCATTCAATCTTCGTAGATACAAGCATTTCATTTCTGGCTTCTGGTGGTCACTGAGCTTCATGTCACACCCGATCTGATAATGAATTTATAGTATTCTCTTGTCCTGGGACTAGACGTCCTCTTACATTTTTAAAAATTTTATTTTAATTTTTTTTAAATTTTATTTTAAAGGGGGTAAAATTAAACACAACAAAACAGAACAGAACGGGACAGAAGAAAGCATAAATTTCCAAGCTAGACAACCAGAGATCTTCACCATCTGTCATATTGTCTCTTGTTTTCTTCCAAATGGTTGTCCATATCTTTTCATACTAAATAACATAGCCAATCTTTTCACAAGATGTGTAGTTCACTGGCTTCCACTTGCTAAGGGGGGGGGATATGGGATGGGGGACAGAACAACATGAGATGTTTGATTCTCAGCCTGTGCACAGGCAGGCTCCCAGAGAGGGGAGGAGCTCCTTGTTCTCCTGGCACCCCGAGTCAGCCACACGGTGCAGGTCCCGAGCCGCCAGGGTCTCTCCCATGCAGGCCCCCTAAAATCTGCCATACTCACCTGCTATTTCTTTCTGATGAATTAACCATTCCATTTCCAAAGTTCTGAAATGGCCAGCAGACGACAGAAAGAATTCTCTTTAGGCTCCTGTTTGAAACCAGCAGTTACAGCGATCTGCTGGCCTGGCTTCAGGGCCACTGAGATTTTCTAAGAGAACAGTGATAAACTGACCCACGGGTAAAGAGAGATTTCAATGCTATGAAACCATTGGATGTGACTGTCTTCTCTTCAAAGCCTGCGGAGCAAAGCTGAGAACCATCACACCCACGAAAGGATGGGTTCTTTGCCCCAAACACTTGGAGAAATCTAACTGTATGCTCTAATCACTGCTTCATAAAGCTGTGTACACAGTATAGATAAAAACATACCCTCACCACAGACCTGAGCTCTTCCTACACTTGGAGCAGAATCAAAATATTTCTAGTCAATTTGAAATATGAACATAGCTGGCCATTTTCAGATGTTAATACATTTCTGAAGTTCTCATTCTAAGCTATTTCTCCACATGTCAGTGAGGTCTCTTGAATGAGAATCACTTTAAGTATTGGTATATTTTCAATTTATTGCACACAGAGTAACAAAATGAAACCTCATTCATTCATTCATTCATTCATCTATTCTCAATCAGTAGGCACTGGGCATTGGTCAAAGACAAAGTAATTGTTGCTGTAAAGTTCAAACAGATATACACATTGGCCCTTTGTCTAAGAAATTCACAGATTTTACAGACATGTAAATAAACTGAGATTCCGTCTGATAAGTGTCAACCTTTTTAGGGAGCAAATACATGTTCCGTTGCTAATCACTGCGGTACTACTGATAACAATGAGGAATGGAATGGCGGGGAGAGGAGGAAGAACCCCAATATAATGGGTTATCCTGAGGCACATTACTCAGAAACATGTTGTCATGGTTTATTTCAGTGGCCCCCAGGCCTCATGCCTTTGCATTGTGCATTTGTGATTGGTTCATTGTCTAGTGCTTGGATTGGTGGTGTCAGTGCTACACCCTCCTAGGGATGGAGCCAGGATGTGATGTAATGGCAGGAAGAAGGTGTGTCTCTCTTGCCAGTTTCTGCTTGCGGTTTGCAGCCACCATGAACTGCGGCCCGCCATGCCACCCTGCCTTGGAGCCAATGTAGTATGGACTGAAACCTCCAAAAACTATAAGAAATAAACCTTTCCTTTCCCAACTTTGGGCATCAGGTATTTTGTCTCCGCGATGAATAAAAAGTAACTAAGACACATGTGCCCATGAGAACCCCCAGGATCATTTGCTAAGCAAGTCGGCTGTTACTTTGGCGGACGAGCAGGGACGTGCATGGATCCCGATGTGGACGTAAGAGGTGGAATGTTCACTTGCATTTCCAGTGCCCTTGACACAGGACAGAAAGAAATAAGACTGAGAAGAAAGAGTGACGAGCTGCGAGCCACGAGTTGGCCATCCATGCTCTGCCACGGGAGAAGGCCTCAGGGTTTCAGAGTCAGTTTCTAAATCCCAGCCTGGCTATCCAGGCCATTAGGAAGGTATGCATGGTGGCTGGCTCTAGCACCAGTTTAAAAGATTGCAGGGCAGTGACTCAAACACCCGTGAAGGTGTTTTCAGGGGAGATCAGAGTCCACAAAGAGCATCCAGGCTCACTGGGGTGTCACCCAATCCACAGGCTCACATTCTCTGGAGCACCCCAACTTCGTATGCATATTTTACAGAGCAGGAAGGTCAGCCGTGGATTTATAATTGTTAAATGCCATGCATTGTAGAGACTTTAATTTATGGAAGTCCAGTTCCATGCACGTGCAGTGCTCTGTGAGTTCCATCTTCAGAGCCACAGGTCCACTGATACTTCAGCCTTTGGCACCAGGTTCTCTGCCACTTTCCAAATGACACCTTTGAGAGGGAAGTAATAAAGGCTTAAGGCCTTGCCTTTGTAAACCTTTTTTCATCAACATCAATTTTTTAAAAAATTTTACTTAAAGAGAAAAAAAGCAAAACAGAAAAAAGGGTAGAAATAATACAGAATTTCAAAAAAAATTAAGAAATCACTACTTGATAAATTACATATTGTCTTCGTAGAAATAGTTGTTCATGTTACAAAATTCAGGCATACAAAGTGAACAAACAGTGAGGCTGCAAACAGTTCTGTTCAATGATCCAGCAAAAACTTGGTAATATGGTTATCAATCCCACACTCTTAAACATACATGAAGTTATATCCTTTAGAGCATTTTCTTTTCCTCCTTTTGCTTTTTAAGTACATTATCTGTTTAGTTATATCATGTTTCAGCTTGCTCAGTACCTTATTGATCTGTTTTGTTGTTGTTTCCTTTTTAATCACCTTATATAATTCTGTTGTTTTGTTTTTGAGTTTCTCGTCATCCATGTCACATGGATCAGCTTTGGTGGAGTTGGGAATTTTTGGAGGTATTTTGTTACCTTGTTTTCTCATGTTCTATTGTTCTATTTTTATTTAATTTTTATTAACTTGGAGGTAGTAATATACAACAAAACAGGATAGAATAAAGCCAATTGAGACAGTGTAGTGAAATTGACACAGAACATCACAGCAGGTCACCAGGACAACAGTAATAGGCACCATTGTATATCTCGTTATCTTCACAATAGTTGTTCTTCTATTAGGTACAGCAAAATCAAAAGAAATACACAACATTATAGAACACATCAACACAGAGTATTGAATAGAGCAACACCATTAATCAGGACAAAGCAAAATGGTGATAAAAATACCTGCCTTCAGAGATAGTAGAAGGAAACTCCCCCCACTTGCCGTACCAAATATGGTCACCTCCCAAGAGATACCCAGATCCCTGGATCCTGATTGTTAATGGGAGAAGGGGGGGGTATATGGTATGTTTGATTCTAAGCCCACTCCCCGGTAGGCAGCAGGCTGGTTGCTGGTTGGCTCAGCGCCCTAAGTTCCAACATGGCGCCAACATCAATTTTAACCACTAGCCTGACTTGAGCACTCTTGCAGGGTTTTGCTACATGTAGAAAGATGAAGCCTGTCTACTTCAACAGAGTAACTTTCTCAACCAGTTTTGTTAGACACAAACTTAGCATAGACCATCTTCCAAGGTACTATGGATGGGCATTTTACAAAATATTTACAAAAGCAGAGTAGGCAGCGCCAACTGTGTTCCTACAACATGCATGTCTGACCCCTTAAGGCCAAACTCGAAGCCAACGGCGTATGTGTCACATACCTGTTAGAACAGAGACCCAGTTCTAATGACCAAATTCTATATAAGTGACAGAGAACTAACTCGATTGCATTAGACCACAATACTATGGTTAGCAAGACCAGGTCATTTCACTGTTACATTGAAGTCCAGCGATTCCAGGGCAACTTCAGTATTTTCTGTACGTGAGCAGCACAGATATCTTTTCCAATATTCTTCTCCAAGATGTGCCAAAACACATTTTCCGGAGAGCCTGTTGGTATGGGGGCTGGGAGACAAGAGCAAGCCCCACCCCCTCCACGTAAGCAATGGGCTGATTCGGAGGAAGTCAGGCTGAGATGATAGCAACTGAAGTAAAATAAAAAATAACTTAATGCTGTATTGTTTGACTCTGCAGGCCTGGGGCTGGAGGTCTGGGCATCTATTTGGAGGATGGCAGTGTGCACTGTGGCAACTGTGGGGAATTTCTCCCTGTCTTGTTTTGGAATCCAATGTTCCGTTCCATTTTACTGATTTGTTCTATTGCTGTATCTGGTGACCTGAGTGACCACTTGGACGAAAACAGTATGCAGTATAACGACCACCGTTAGATCCCTATCGCCTTGTTTTGAAAACTTGCATAGCTATGGTTGTTCTGTGTTGTCATTTGTTGTTGTTGTTGTTGTTTTATTTGTTTGCTTCTTGAGTTTTCTATTTTTCTTTAAAATAAAAAATTAAAATAGCAAACATATACAAGCTCTCATTCTACTCTCAGGTTTCTCTGTGATTCCTAATTAGTGGCCCATAGTGTAGACTGATTGTTAAATGTGAGCTACAGCACCTAATCCCATCTGAATGGGAAAGTCAAAGCTGCTTATTCATTTTAAATGAAGCCACAGCACCATCTGTGAAAGCCAGCATGCAACAGCCCAGAAATTTCCTAGAATGCTTAAAATTCTCCAGTTTCTCCAGGAAAATAGAGTCATTTACAGGCCAAATCAATCTACCTTCAAACAAAGCTCCCTTTGAGTCAGCCATCATAGAACAGGAAGCTTTAGGCTTAAATTTCCCATGACTCATATTCTATTTATGATTAATCTTATTTTTCTTCTTCCAAATATACCATCCTAGTTCAAAGTAGATCCTGGACAGGAAGTGTGTTCATTATCTCCAACACTAGTGGGTGCCACGACCATTTCTTCCCTGAATCAAAGCAATAATCTAACAGGTCCCTTCTGTTGTCTTTTTCTCTGACTCAGAAAAAGAGTTAGAGAAAATTTTCCAATATAAATCACTTAAATAGCTAGTGATTGGATTTACAAAATAGTGAAGGTACACAAGACCAAGCACCGGTGATAAAGCCATCACAAAGACTATGCCTGTGCTGTATTTACAGAGAAAACAGAAAAGTTTATGGAAAAACCGCTGCATCTGCTCTTACAAAGAAAGAGTGCAGTGAATGACAAGGAATAATGCAGTGAACTCCCTCAAAACGAGAAAGCCTTTAACTCAGTGCTCCTGGACAGCTACGCTCAGCCTTTCTGGTCAATTAAGGCCCACAACGCTAGCAAAAATGCAGTCATGCTATTTATCAAGAAATGGCGACCTAGAAGGCTCAGGATTAAGTGCTTACATGCATGACCTCACTCAGTCTTACAACTACCCAAATGGGCAGACATGTGCCTCATTGTACAGAGGGGGAAACTGAGTGTGACAGAAGTTAGGTAATTGGCCTGAGGAAACACACCTGGCCCACAGTGGACCCCAGCCTGGCTGACGGCCCTGGAACCTTACTTCTCCAAGATTAGGGAGGACACCGTGATGAAAAGCAGAGGGAGTCCCAGTGACGAGGCTGCAGAGCAGCAAGGGGCTCCTCAGCAGGCCACGCTGCAGGGCCATCGCTGGCCAGGCTCCTAGAGCTGTCCAGGGGCTGTGAGGATGGAGATGAGCGTCCGGCCAGTGTCTGCCTTGGCACACACCAGGGAGGTGTAGGTGCCATCTGAGCCCATGGACTGAAGTGGCGACAGCCCCAACACCAGCCCATACCGGCAGCCATTCTGTCCGGCTGGTATTCTCCAAGGTACTGAGCTTGGCATACAGTGGGCGTCAAGCCAGTGGACAGATGATCTGAGACATCGACTGCAGCTCAACTACCCAGTGAGAAATGAAAAGCTAAAAAGTGTCACCAGAAGGCAGATTGCACATGAGGCAACACAGCTGACTGCTTTTGTTTTTGAGAATCTGAGCTTTAAACAGGCAATCGAGCAAGGACTTGGAATTGGCTAAATGAAGTTACAGCTGAGATCTGTCTTGATATTTTAACTTTACAACCCTGTCTATTCTATCACAGTCAGGGATACACATAAGCAATTCGTGCTGTGTTGGTTACTATCCAGGTGAAGCTTGTCACCCACTGAGACAGCAGGCATCTATATATGCAAGGCTCACAGCATTGTGTATCTCTTTGCCTAAGATCATGACAAACAGAACCAATGCCTAAAATAGGGACACCTCAGTTACACGAAGACCCATGCCCTGGGTCCATGTATTCATCAGGGGTCCCAATCTAAAGAAAAAGAAATGTTCCTCAAATTGCAGAAACAGTTACTGTCTCCTAGCACTGGTATAGCTAAGGAATGATTATTGCTTCAGGAACCATTAGACCCAGGGCTTCAAAAAATGTCAGATAACATTGCTCGTCTCTCTTCTCTGGCATCAGTATTCCACACATTTGGCTGTACTCTTGGCTAGGTTTGGAGTCAGCAAAAGTGGTTTCCAGCATCTTCAGATGTACCTGTTACGGGCGTAGCAAGACTGAGTGTTGAAAGGGACCAATGATC
>PVJX010043383.1:0-13710 GCA_004027295.1 Dolichotis patagonum
GACAATATGATAGCCAGTGATGATCTCCTGTTGTCTTGCTTTGAAATCTGTGTTACTTACATTATTTTCTTCTGATCTGCTTTGTTCTGTTTTGTTATGTTTAGTTTTATTCTCTTTCAAATTAAAAAAAAATTTAACAATGTAGCAGTATACAATAATACAGAAAAATCATTAACATTCTTGTATACCAACAGTGAACCCACTGAGAAAGAATTTAGGAAAACAATCTCATTCACAATAGCTTTAAAAATATTAAATACCTAGGAATTAACCTAACCAAGGAAGTAAAAGGCCTCTGTAATAAAAATTATAGTACCCTGAGGCTGGGGATATAGCTCAGTGACACAATGCTGCCTGGGAATCATGAAGGTCATGAGTTTGACTTCTGGTACCAAAAAAAAAAAAAAAAAAAAAAAAAAAAAAAAAAAAAAAAAAAAGAAAAATTATAGTACCCTGAAAACAAGAGATTGAAGAGGACATTCCAAAATGACAAGATACCCCGTTTTTGGATGGGCAGAACCAATGTTATCAAAATGGCTATATTGATGCTGGGACTTGGAGGAACCCTATCTGGTAAGCTGCACAAGCCATGAGGGTTCCAAGAAGAGAAAAGTCAGGTAGTGCCTCTCGTGAGCCTACTGGTGTGTGGGCTGAGAATCAACACTCCCCTCCCCTGAACAATCAGATAGTTCAGAGCATAGGCTGAATTGATAGCAAGTAAATGCTTGTATTGTTGGGCAGGCCTGGGGCCAATGGTCTGAGCATCTATTGGGAGGATGACAGCATGCAATATAGCAAATATGGGGGGATTTCCTTTTATCATTCCTTTGAAATCCAATATTGTTCTCACTGTTTTTCTTTGTTCTGATTAATTGTTTTGCTTTATTCAATATTGTTTTATTGGTTTTATTCTATTTTGTTTTTGGTTTGATTTTGTTATAACTGATGGAATGGACAACTATTGTAAAATTAACAAAACAAGATATACTATGGTAGCTATTGTTGTTTTCCTAGCATATTGCTTTGAAGCTCTGTACCAATTTTGCTGCTTTGTTTTGGTTGGCTTTGTCTTATTTTGTTTTGTTAGATTTTATTATCTCTAAAATAAATTTCTTACACTTATTTCCATAAAACATGGCCATATTACCAAAATGATATGGGAGGAGAAAGGAAAAAAGAAGGAAGAGAAAAGCAAATCTATATATAAGATAGCTAAGATAGTTATACTACTAATTTCTATTAGTTCATTGAAAAGAATGGTTTGTGCTTATATGGTTTCATCAGTTTTTCATGCCCATATCTTATAATCTGAGTAACTGCTTTGAAGATAACAATATACAATATATTAACCATTGTTAATCCCCTATTAGCATGTTTTCAAATTCTGTATCGTTTTCATTGTTTTTCTCTTTAAAACAAAAAATATATAGAGATTTAATGCAATTCCTATCAAAATACCAATAGTAGTTGTCACAAAACTAGAAAAAACGATCCCAAAATGTATATGGGACCATAAGAGTTCCAGAATATTCAAAAGCAATCCTGAAAAAAAGAGCAAAGCAGAAGGTATTATAATCTCAGATTTGAAGCTGCATTACAAAGCTGCAATAATAAAAACAGCACAGTACTGCACCAATGGAATAGAATTGAGGATATAGAAACATCCCCAGGTACCTTCAACTATCTGATTTTTGACAAAGGGGGCAAAAACACACTCTTGAGACAGGATACGCTCTTTAAAGCAGTGATGAGAAAACTGGTTATCCAGATGCAGAAGAATGAATCTAGGCCCATATCCTAACTCTATTCTAAAATCAAATAAAAATGGATCAAACATCTAAATATAAAAACAGAAACACTGAATCTGCTGGAAGACAAAATTGGTAAAACTTGAAGACATAGGCACAGACAATCTGCACAGAAACCCAACTACATAATAATACCAACAGTCAACAAATGGGATTATATCAAATTAAAACACTTCTGCACAGCCAAAGAAACAATCAACAGAGTTAGAAAACAACCTATAAAATGGGAAAAAATTTGCCAGTTATTTCTCAGACAGAGGACTAATATCTAGAATATATAAAGAACCAAAAAAATGAATGTCTCCAAATAAAGACCCAATCAAAAAATGAGCAACTGAAATGAACAGACATTTCTCAAAAGAAAAAAAAGTACAAATAGCCAATAAGTACATGAATAAATGTTCAGCATCTTTGGCCATTAGAAAAATGCAAATCAAGACAACAGTGAAATTTCATCTTATCCCAGTAAGAATGGCTTCATACAGGATTCAAAAAACTATAAATGCTGGTAAGATCATAGGGAAAAAGTACACTTTTATATTTAAGTGGGAATGTAAAGTAGTACAATCACTATGGAAATCAGTATGGAGAATCACCAAAAATTAAACATAGAAATTTTCTTTGACCCAATTTTCTTGAGTATCTTCACCAAAATGAAAAACAATGTATTACAGTGATACATGCATGCTCATATGTATAATAGCACATCTCATAATAGTTCAGTCTGGGTAGCAGCGTAGATGCCCATTAACAGATGAATAGATAAATAAAATGTGATTAGTTATCTATCTTAGCCATAGAGAACGATAAGTTTGAGTCATTTGTAAGAAAACAAATAGATCTTGAGGCTATAATGCTAAGTGGAAGAAATCAGAGAAAGAAAGTTAAATGTGGCATCGTTTGTCTTACGAGAGAAACCCAAAATAAAGATACAGAACAAAATAAAAAAGAAATGACACAAAACGTGTGGAGGATCACCTGGATGACTCTCCTTGAATAAAGAGCAGTTAGCTCCATTTTGGCTAAACCTGTCCCTCTCCATGTACTGGTATGTACAGAGCTGGCTAGAATTTACCCTTATCCCTTCAATTTGCTTTGAGCAATATAAACAGGCTGGCTGAGGTGCTGATCTTTAATCTTTGAAGCTAGGCAACAGTCCCTGTTTTTCAGACCTGTGACTCCCAAGAAAATATGATTGAGCTGGGAAGGATGAAGAGCCACTGCTCCATGCTGTCAGTGGGAACTATCTGTGCTGTAAGAGGTTATGACTTCTCAGGGCAGAAAAGTTTACATATCAGAACTGAAGCACTGACCCCAAAACAGTAGATACTACCTCAAGCTGCATATCTTATTTACTCCTTCTGCATATTCTTCTCTCTATATATACTGCAGAGGTAATTCCAAGCCAGCTACCTAGCCCAGCTCATGTGTTTCCCACGACTCTCGGTCACTCATTCTCAAGCCACTCCCCTCATTGAGAATTAATAAAATCTGGATTTGGCCCTGGATCAAGGCCTTTGTTGTGGTGAACGACCATTTTGGCTGGACTTAGGACTCCCTTGACTTCCCATAGCTATAAATATGTCTTAGTGTCCTTATTCTTGCTGTGGGTTGCACTGGGAAGTGATAGATTGGAATTAATTTATTGGAATTTCAGTGAGTTTTCCATGGGATTACAAATATAAGTTTCCCGGGCGGAGATGAGGACTGGGAAAGGCTCTCTATAAATATGGATGTCGACTTTGTACTGCACAGATGGGAAGGGGTGAGAGGTGAGGGTAGTGGGGATGAGGGAAGGAAACAGAAATGATCAAGATGCAATATGTGTATGTATCAGTTTCTCAAAATGAGTGCAACTATTATGTATTACAAAAACATACTGACAAAAGTTTTAAAAAGTGGTATTTGGAAAAATATTTATACACAAAAGAATAAAGTTGTACCTTTCTCTTATACCATATACAATAGTAAACTCAAAATGGACCAAAGAATTAAACTTACAAGTTATACAAATTTTAGACCAAAATCACCAAACAACAACAATCAGATAAATTGGACTTCATCAAATTAAGTTTTGCCTACCAAAGGAAACTGGAATAAGCAGTCCACAAACAGGATAAAATATTTACAAATCATATATACCATAAGACCTTCATATCTAGAATAGATAACTAGTCCCAATGAACAACAAAAACAATGAGTTTAAAATTGGTCCATGGACTTGAATAGTTATTTCTCCAAAGAAGATAGAAATAACAAGCAAAAATTTCTAAACATCACTAATAAATATGGAAATGATACTTCCTCATATATATTAGGATGGCTTCTATTTTAAAAGAAACAGCAAACTAGAAATGTGGTGATAATGTGAAGAAATGGGAAGCCTGTGCATTACTGGTGAGAATATAAATGGTGGAGTTGATATGTAATACAGTAAAGTTTCAAAAACAGTCATAAAATTACTGCCATATATTTTGCAATTCTAGTTCTAGGTATGTGCCCAAGACAATTTCTGAAAGCAGGTACTCAGAAAGGTATTTATTGCTATAATTTGAGCACTGAATATTTTTCAAAGGGCTATATGTTAAAGTTTTGTCTCCAGAATGGCTCTACTGGGAGAGCATAGAACTTTTAAGAGATGAGTACTAGTGGGCTCTCCTAGAATCACTGGGGATAGGACTTTGAAAGGGATAGGAAAATCTTGGCCTCTTCCTCCTTTTTTGTGTCCTGTCCAGGAGGTAAGTGGTTTTATTCTGGCACAAACTCCAAAGCCCCCCTGCAACAACAGGGACTACTGACCATAAACTGGAACCTCAAAAACAATGGGCCAAAAGAAATCTTTTCTCTGTATAAGTGAATTATGTATTTTTTATAGTGACAGAAAACTAACACATTTATATTAGTATTCATAGCATTGTTATTTGCAATAGATAAACATAAAAGTAACACAAATATTCAGCAGATGAATGGACAAACAAAATGTCATATACTCATAAAACAGAATACTATTTTGCCTAAAACTGCAGTGAAATTCTAATACATAGATGTAAGTTGAAATCAATACGCTTGGTGAGAAGATAAACATGTGATTCTACTTACATGAGGTACATAATATATAGTCAAATTCACCAGAGCATGAAAGGAGGAATCAGGTTTATTGTTTGATGGGTACAAATTTTTAGCTTGGGATAATGAAACAGTTCTGGAGATGTGATGAGTGCACTGCAATGTGAATGCACTTAATGCCACTCAATTGCATATTCAGAAGTGTTTAAAATGGTAAATTTTACCTTATGTTATATATTTTTACCACAATATAAAGACAATGCTAGAGGATATTTTTAAAGGCTTGAATAAATGAGAATATCACCATCTGTCACATAAAATGTGAGAGATGTTTTAGAACAGCAAACTCTCTAGAGCTTGAAAAAGTTCTCTCGGATTTATTGAACTCAGAATCAGTCATTCCTAAAGGCTCATGGTTTGCTTGTGTGCCTGGTTTCTTTTCACACTGGTTTCTTGTCTTTACTTCCCAATTCAGCTTTTGATCCTGGAACCAAATAGACTTAATATTTTCATTCCTTACAGTAAAGCTACTGGGACTATTTTATGCCACTTTTCTGTCTCCCAAGGAGATCTAATGAGTGTAGAAAAGGATACTTAGGGGCGACCTGAGTTATCCTATGCATTATGAGGACCACCTGGTAGGACTCACTCACCTCCTTTATCACATATCACTTTTTCCTCTCCTTAGTCAATTTATTCTCTTCTAGTATAAATGTGTTTGAGTTATTTAACATATGAAATGTCTTCTGCCTCCTCTTCCTCACACATTTGGGTTAATTCTAGTACTCCTCTTTGCCTCATGGTTAACATTTTTCAAAATACAACCCACAGTCCTAGGTTTACATCTGATCGTGAGACTGCGACCCTGTTTTCCTGATCCCATGATGACACTGGCCCATATGAAGTGAGGAGGAAAAACGATGCCATGCAAGGATCCATTACCACCACTCACTTGACTCTAGCACAATTGTTCTTGCTGACCTTACCAATGAAATTCTATATACTAAATCTAATGTATACTCCAGGTTTTACCTTGTTTGAGATGTCATGGCATTTAAAACTTTGGCCACTCTTTGCTCAAAATTCTCAGCACACTTAGCTTCTTTTCTGGGTGACATATAGCACCAAGGACTAGGTAATACAAAGATACAAAGGTTTGTGACCTAGCTTTGATTTGTGACCACTCTCCAAGGCCATCCTGTTGTAGTATTTTCAGCAATCTGATCTTGTTGGAATTGAATTTCGGATCTTCTTTCCAGGCTTGCGATTATAGCACCTTATCTGACATCTGTTAGATGTGCAGTTGAGAGAACTTTCATTTTACTACAATAGTTTCAAAGGACACAAAAGACACTTTTGCTGTAGGTTATGCACTTATTTCTTTATTATCTTTTCAAAAATTTATTTTGCTTTCCAGATCCACTGATTGTATCAACAGTGTCAATATGAATATCAACCATGGTTGCCATATATTATCCTTAAGCACTTACCTATTACCTGTATCCCCAAATCACCAAGATTTTCACACCTTATACTGTAACAGAAACTTACCTTTAGGTTATTTTTGGTGATGTTAAAGCCATCAATGAACACATCCCCAGAGGTAGGACTAAGCTCGCCAGTCAAAATTTCAAATGTGGTTGTTTTTCCTGCCCCATTAAATCCAAGTAATCCAAAGCACTCCCTCTTTTTGACTGCAAGGGAGATATTTTTCACAGCCAGAATTACTGGATATGTAAAGTATATCTAAAAAAATCCAGAAAGCACAATTCACTACAACGTACCTTAGACCAACACCTCAGATGGCTTTATAAGAACTGTTTTGGAAGAAAACACACTGATCCCAGAGAACACAGTGAACCAGTGCCACAAATGGTGTACTCTTAGAAAGGTGTGAAGCCAGAACACGGTGGTCATTGAGTGACATTACCTTCATGAGTTCTTTAATAAGCAAAGGAGATTTCAGCAAATTTTGAGGCTGCTCTAGAATTTTTGTTCTCTCACTTTGAACATCTTTATCTTCAAACTTCTCTGATAATTCCTTGGAGATGAAATTCTGTATTTTGAAGACAAGAAATATGCCCTTTAGGCATTTATTCTAGATTGAGATGTTTCATGAAATTTTAACTGGGAGATAATATTGGAGATGTTAAAACACAAATCTTGTGGAATTTCCAAGAGACTTTATGAATATCACCTCAGCTCTCACATACAATTGTTTCTAACTTTGAGTAAATGATTGGTTCACTATAAAAATGAAGGTGGAGACTAGAGAAAATGTAATCACAAAATAGAGTGTGGATCAAAATGCTACAATGTATACTTTAAATCTTGGAAGACTATAAAGTACTTAGAGAAACGATTTTATCATCTGAGTTCTTATGAACAAAGTCACCGTGAGAGAGAGACTTAAAAAAACACAGCAGTTATCTGAAGTAATAAATAACCTTTGCTAAAAGTAATAGGGGTTAGGAACCAAAATCAGTAGTTTTCTTTTATCCAATAATTGAGGTGGTCGCATATAAATGCTTTATAGGCATAATTTCCAACACTTTTAGAGTTGTTCTTAGTTGCTCCATGTTTAAGTACTCACCTTCTTGTATTTCTTATAGATACCAAAGTAAATGTACTGGTGGATAAATAATCTCAATCTCCACAAAGCATTCTCCCAAAGAAAAATGAAGATAAGGAAAACAAAGCCTAAGATACTCATAGTAATCAAACACTTTCCAATCATATGATTTTCCAAAGAATAAATACTCTTCTCAGTATCTGCGGAGGAAGGAGAGAAACAATGCTACTACTGCACAACATTGGCACGATGAACCAAGACAAAGAAACAGCAAGTAAAAAGAAATATAGGGGAAATGAAATATTAGGCTAAACCAAGACAAAATAATTTAGATCATAAGAAGTAATTATCCTGATATAAAATATCATTGAGTAGTAATGAATTTTGAAGGCTGACCCTCATTAACATCATTCATGTTAATAAAATAAGCCTATGAATTTTAATATATATTGATATGCTTAGATTATTACATGATATGAAACATAGGGTCAAAATCCTTTCAGAGGAGTGAAATATTAAGTTGATAATTGGAAGAAAACTTTATAAAGTACAAATACTCTTGGAAGAGAGAACACGTCCTTTAAACAAGGTAAAACTGATCATTAGCTGACATTTTGAACTTTCTTGAGAATAAAATGCAAGAATAAAAGACACAGAATTCTTGTTATAAGAGAATTATAACAAGAATAAAAGACACAGAATTCTTGTTATAAGAGAATTATAACTCATCCCCTTAAATTTTTTTAGAACAGCTTTATATTTACAGAAAGACTGTAGAGAGCATAAGGAAATCTATATATCCTTCATTCAATTTCCCCTACTATTAACAACATACTTTAGTATGGTACATGTTATCATGAATGAACAAACATTAATACATTTTTATTATCCGAAGTAATTTACCCATATTTTTTAGTTTTTAAATATAATGTGCCTTTTTCATGCTTAGACTAGCATTGCAGTGTTTTTAGCCTATTAAATGTAGGGTGTATATTATCAATGTAAATTATCTGTTGATGTTGACCTTGAATATCTGTTTGAGGCAGTATTTGTTAGCTGTCTTCCTTTTTTTTGACTATGTAGTTTTGGCTAGTTCCAAACTCTTGATCCTTCTGCCTAAATCTACTAGAGAACTGAGATTATAGGTGTGTGCCATTGCACCGAGATGCTGCTGCTTCTTCTTGTTCTTTTTTTTTTTTTTTTTTTGTCTTTTTGTGACAAGCTCTCATGATGCAGTGGCTTTGAACTCACTTTTTAGCCCTGGCTGGCCTCCAACTGTGATCCTCCTGCCTCAACTTTCTGAGTGCTGGGATCACAGGTATGTGCTACCATGCCTGGCTATGCATTTTGTTTTTAATCTTTAAATAATATTTCAAAATATTTTGCCTTCTCCTCATGCTACCTTTGTATGAATCCTTGGGCTATTCTTTTTGTTGTGGTTTGTGATCTGTGATTACCATCAAAAACAATAACTATGGAATGGTGATCATGGATTTGGGATGATGACTTGTATGCTTAGTTTATAAAAGTTATTTATGTTGGTACAGTGAAATATAGTTTCTTTATAAATGTCTTTTTTCTAGGGGTGGGAAGTAGTGATAATGCTGATAAAGTGGATACAGCTTATTGGTTTGTAACTCCATTACAAATACAGTGTATGTAATTTAATAGAATAAATGCATAATTCAGTAGAATCAAAGTAGAAAAATCGTGTGTTCACATCAACACAAGTAGTTTAAAGCATGTGATACAAATGAATATTTATGACTTAAAAATCAAAGATGAAGTAGAAACTTCCTTAATTTGATAAAGTTTTCCATAATAAACAACATACTTAATGTTAAAATGTTATGATGTTCATTCTGAAATTAGAATAAACCTGGAGGTCTGCTATTACCATTAGATTTATAGCACTTTGAGCTATGTTTCTGCTAAGTAGTGAGGCAAGGACAAGAAATAAGCATATAAGGGTTAGAAAAGAAACAAGTATATTAGCAGCTGCTTTAATATGTATTCATTAATATATAAACCAATTATACTTAAGTTACTAAAACTAATTTAGCAAGTTCAATATATGAATATGAACTGATTTGTATTTCTCTGTATCAGTAATAACCAAACAATGACAGTTTAAGAAGTAATAACATTTATAATAGTATTAAAAGATATATGGAATAAAGCTAAAATGTATTTTCAATACCTCTAATAACTATTAAACTATAAAAATAAAGATGACGTAAATAAATAAATGGATGGCTGGAATTAAACAAATGCAATACCTTACTAAATCTATATATGTAAAGCCAAAACTTACAAAGATTTTAAATCTTTCAGAATTGTTCTATGGAATTAAGGAATTGTCTATAGTTTACACTATTTGAGTACTGAGCTGCCTTTTGTGGTCACTGATGATTGTTTTTAGGTAGGACCAGGCTTAGTAAGCACCCCTTCATTTCCTACACTGTTCACTCACTACAAGTAACATATTTTTAAGATTATTTAATAAGATATAGTTCAGTCATAACAACCGATTTATTGTGGTCTCTGGCAGTCAAGCTCCTCTGCTCTGGTTTATCTGTATTTACAGTCACTCCCCAGTGACTGCTTCAGCTCCAGCTTACATCATCAGGCATTAGATTCTCACACAGAGGGTGCAGTGTAGGTCTTGCATGCACTGGCCACAGGAGGGTTCAGGCTCCTACAGCAATCTAATGCTGCCACTGATCTGATGTGAGGTTGTGCCTGGGCAGTAATGCAAGTGACAGGGAGCAGCTATAAATACAGATGAAGTTTTGCTTGCTTGCCTGCCATTCACCTCTTGCTGTGTGGCTCTGCTCCTAATGGGTCATGAATGGCGTGGGGGTTGGGGACCATGACACAGGGTGCAAAGTCAAGTTTCCTGAAAATGAGTATACAAACAGATAACTTGAGGTTGTACGAAAATTTAAAATAATACCTGTAAAGCTGATAGTTGACTATTAGCTGTTCTCATTTTGTACTTGATAACTACCTTAAACTTACTTTGGATATGATTCTGGGGCTTTACAATGTTTAAAAATATTTTCACCCATCTTGCAAAATGACATATAATAAAGCGTATGTTCTCATCTGAAAGATGAGGAGATTCATCACACCTTCTATCGTCTGGGCCTGAAGCAAATTTCCTAAAGATTTAGGGATCTTCAAGATACTTACTTGCTTTACTACAATTTAGGACGTAATCAATCTTTTGCTGGTTGCACAAAATCTTCATTTTGTAGACAACAGTATAGTCACTGATGCACTTTACAAGGTTGTAGTTGGGAAAGAGCAGTAATGCATTACGCAGAAAGGTTTGAGTGGCATTAGACAAGGTAGTTTGCATTTCTAAAAGGATAATTAATGTAGTCACATTATAAGAAATAAACTATCCTTAAGAAAAGAAACCCCCTCTTAATGATAAAACCAATCTCAGGAAATTAAAAACCAAATGATTAGCTTTGAAGAGTAATTACTTCCCAGTGAGTTTTTGCAGTTCATAGCTAGTGATAAGATTTCATACTGACAAATAGAATTTTGAAAAGTCATTTAGTGAAGTCCTTGTGTTTTCTTTTTGACTAATAGTCAAAAAGTTTTTTGGTAACACATAACTGGGAGGAATGCACTTGAGAACTTTAAAATACACCTTTTGAACTGGGTATGGCAGCACATGCCTGTAATCCCAGTACTTGGGAGACTGAGGCAAGAGGATTGCCTTGAGTTCAAGGCCAGCCTTTTTTGACTATTAACCATTTGAATGCTTTTACACAAATATAATTCACATTTTCTAATTTTTAAATTAGATTTAATAAATAATATTTTTCTAGAAGTGTAACAGTTTGTTCTAAGTTTTCACACTTGTTGGCCAAAATTTGTCAGATTCTCTTATATTTCCAATGGTAAAACGGTGTACATATACACATACATACAAACATACACACAAATCTTATACATCTATTACCTTTTTATACTTTGTGGTGTTTTTTGTGAACAAATGACTAGTGGTTCTGCTGGTATTCTATGGTATATTCATTTTCTATTTCATTAATTTTTGCCTTTATTCATCACTCTGCTTTTAAAAAATGTTTTATGCTACTCTTTGTAGCTTATTTAAGTTGGATTTAACTTATATAAGTTAGCTTTTATAATGCTAATAGTTAAAGCTATAGTTTCCCCCAAATAATTTTTACTACAGAGTATTTACGCTACTCTTCAGTTGTAATTATTTTAAAATTTCTCCTATGATTCTTTTGCTCATTAATTATTAATATTGCTGGGTGTGATGGCACATGCCTGTGATCTCAACACTCAGGAGGCTGAGGCAGGAGGATCACTGTGATTTTGAGGCCAGCCTGGGCTACAGAAGTGAGTTCAAAGGCAGCCTGTACTACATAGTGAGACTATGCCTCAAAATAAAATTATTAAAAGGTGTTTTTAAAAATATTTATTTATTTGGTTTTTGAGACAGTCTCCCTATGTAGTTCAGACTGGTCTTGAACTTCCTGTGTAGCCCAGGCTGGCCTTGAACTCAAGGCAATCCTCTTGCCTCAGTCTCCCAAGTACTGGGATTACAGGCATGTGCTGCCATACCCAGTTCAAAAGGTGTATTTTAAAGTTCTCAAGTGCATTCCTCCCAGTTATGTGTTACCAAATTTTAATTTAATTGGATATGTCCTATATATCAAGCTGTAAGTTGTATTATGTGGTCAGTTTGTAAAAGGTATCATGTTTGAAACAATGTGTTTGGGGTTCTGTGTTCTTGTATATAACCTTAAACTCAAGTTATTAGCTGTTTAATGAACTAGTGTACTGTTCAATAGATACAATTACTTGATTTTCCTTAGTGCCTTACTCTGATAGTTTTGACTATATATACTTTAGACTATATTGCTACGACTTTGTCCTCGTTTGAATCTGATACGGTATTGAGAACCTTTTTAACCTTAGAGAATATTTTTCTTCTATAGATACAACCACTATTGTTTTATTTTATGAGCACGAGCATGAGCTCTTTAATGCTTGCTTACTATCTCCAAAGACACTTGATTTTAATTTATTGTTGGCCAGTTCCATCCTTTCTTCTCAGTTCATTATTTTCAACAAAGTATCATTCAGTGTTTGTTATACTGCTGAGAAGTGGATGTCTTGTGAATCTTCCTCTAAAATGACTTTTTGCAGCATAATTCTCTTAACATATCTTCTTAGACTGACTTATCCTACCTTAGTTACTCATCTCTAGTCTCATAAGTGATAACTCTTAAGGATTTAATTCTTGGTCAAGGTTTATAAATTCAAATGATTTTAGGTGAGTCTTAGTTATGTAACAATATTTACTTCAAATAGGTATGCAAAACACAAAGAGCTGCTTGCTTTCCTTAATTTGGGAATTCTTTTGTGAGCATAAGCGTTCAGGAATTGCTCTTAAAATTATTTTAGTTTGGTTTACAAAGGCTCAAGTCTTTCTCAAAGCCAATATTCATGCTATAAAAGTGTACAAAGAAGCACATAATAAACCAGCATTCAATTAAGGCAGGGAATTCTTTTATGATAGGCCAGGGGTTAAGAGGAGGAGGTGGGAAAACTGTGCTTAAGGAGGTCTGCAACAACACAGAAGAACACAGAAGAACCTGACCCAATTCAAATTCATATTTATAAGGTGATTTTTAAAAATGGGGGTAACAAGTGGCACCTTGGTTCAAAAATGCTTTTGTTTGCAAACAATGTGGTTCCCAAACAAGAGCATTTGGCAACATTTTGTTTTTGTTTTCAAACCTTGCACTGAGTGACAAACACAACTGGGGCCATCTTTGCCACACAAACACAAATGTGGCCATCTTCTCCACAACTATAGAGCAAATTAAGCTCATAAATTGAGGCACCACTACAATAGTCATTTTTAAAATGGTCAGTTTAATAAATACATATCCAACTACCTAATCAGAGTAGGAAAAGGAGGAGATACAAATCTAAGATCTACTAGAAAAACTAGTATCTAGAAAAACTAGAAACAGAAGGAAAGAAAACTGGCTCAATTATATGTATGTCATGTGCATAAAGAGTTTTGCATCTTCATGGAAAATCTTGCTAAGAGACACAGGTTCTTGTGCCTTTTTACTAAATTATTAGAGAGATGCCATGAAATCTTCCCTGATTAGAACTGCACATCTGTGCCAATAACTCAAAATTATCCTCCATTCTTTCTCCAAAATGATAAATGTCAAGTCATCGTACTTTTTTTGGTCTTTT